>ML109334.1:31071-45448 GCA_003697995.1 Taxidea taxus jeffersonii | reverse complement strand
ATAATAGAAAATATATAACATGTAATATATAAATTCATATAGATTTTTATATTTTATATATTTATAAATATATATACATTGAGATACAGTTAATATACAACTATATAACATTGTGTAAGTTTCAGATGTACAACATGCTGATTTGATACATTTGGGTATTGCAATATGATTATCACCTTAGTGTTAGCTAACACCTTCATCTTGTCACATAGTTACTCCATGTATGTGTGTGCGTGTGTTTGTGTGTATATGGTGGGAACAACTTAGATTTAGTCTCTTAGCAGTTTTGAAGTTTGTGACACAATATTGTTGTTCATAATCATTACTCTGTGCCTTAGATCTCCAGGACTTATTTATTTACTAGGTGCAAGTTTGTCCCTTAAACAACATCTCTGTTCACCCTCACCCTCAGGTCACCACCATTTTACTCCCTGTTTTTATGAATTCAGCCTTTTTAGATTCCAAATATAACTGATACCATGCAGTATTTATCTTTCTCTGTCTGACTAATCTCACATAACATAGTTTTCTCAGGGTCTATCCAAGTTGTTTCAAATGACAAGATTTTCCTCTTTCTTGGGGCTGAATTACATATGTATCTAAAGCATCCTTTTTTTTTTTTTTAAGATTTTATGTACTTATTTGACAGAGAGACAGTGAGAGAGAGAATACAAGCAGGGGTGGGGGGCAGAGGGAGAAACAGGCCTCCTGCTGAGCAGGGAACCTGATGCAGGACTTGATCCCAGGAGTCTGGGATCATGACCTGAGCTGAAGACAGACACTTATAACTAAGCCACCCAGGCATCCCCCTAAAACATCTTCTTTATCCATTCATCCAGTGATGGACACTTAGGTTGTCTCTATATCTTGGGTATTATGAACAATGCTACAATAAACCTGAGAGAGCAGACATTTCTTCAATATCCTGTTTTCATTTCCTTTCGGTAGATATTCAGATGGATGGGTGGATCATAGGACAGTTCTATCTTTAAATTTTTGGGAGCCTCCATACTTTTTTTGCCGTGGATAGACCAATTTGCATTCCCACCAACAGTGCAAGAGGTTTGCTTTTCTCCACACCCTTGCCAACGCCTATTACCTATTGTCTTCTTTATAGTACATTTAATATCCATTTCCTGATCTATAATCAATTGTAGCATGCACTAACTAAGCAAGCATAGAAATAATATGCTAATATTACCCTAATATGGGGACTACCACTGACAAAAATCTGAATGAGGCCTGTACCCAGATGCATTCCATCAACCCTTCAGATAGGGGCATTAACGTGAATCTCCTTACAAAAACTCTATTATTTCTAGGAAAATCAACATTTATTCAGATCTAAATAGTCATTTCATCATAATTTGTTTGATTTATTTGGAGATTTGAAGGTTTTCTGTTTGTCCCTCTTTAAGGTCAGGCATCTCTTTGCTCCCTCCTGTTCCTGACAAAATGCCTACACCAGAGTCTCATAGTTAGTAGCTGCTCAATACATTTTCTAAATGCATGAACATGCCTGAATGTGCTCATTTGTAAAGGATACAGAGCTTAGATTCCATGATCTTGGAGGTCTTTTCAGATTCTTATATTCTAACACAAAAGTATTTTAAACCAGTTATTTCGATTCATTTGTTACATAGTCAACAAACCTACTCAAACCTTGTTTTTCTTTTATTTAAGAAATGATATTAAACATGATAGCCCAGCATGAGAGGTCAAGAGCACAGGCTCTAGAGTTAGGCCCAACACACTGAATCCTGACTCCATCTTTGCTGCTGGTGGCTTTAGGCGAAGATTGAGATAATACCTATCTTATAGTGCTGTTATGTAGACTGAATAACAACAGCAATAATAATAGAAACAATAGGTTTTGAGCCCTTTCTCTGGATGAGGGATCTCCCATACACTGCATATTCTCTATATCTATGTGTTATGTGCCACACAGAGTTACCATTATTACCCCATTTTACAGATGAAGTCATTGAGGCACTGATAGTCAAAGCAACATGCTGAAGTTTATACCATTTGTGGGTGGCAAAAAAAAGATTGAAACCCAGGCAGATTCAAATGAGATGGTGCACTCAGTAAGGGTTCAGTAGTTGACAATGAGCCGGAGAGAGGCCTGGGAAGCCTGGTGGCAGGGGCGGGGGTGGGGGATTTGCTGCCCAGGATGCACAGACACCCATGAGCAAGGCTGAGTGCCTTCCTTTCAAGGGCTTGCCCACTAGTAGGGAAGAGAGACACGAAGACCTAAATGTGGTAATGAAGAAATAATCAAGTGCTGCGGGGGCACAAAAGAGAATAATCTGGGCTAGTGAGAGGGGTTGGAGCTGCTTTCCCAGGATCTGGCCTTTCCAAGGAGTCCTGGGGGAGTTGGACAGGTGCGCAGGAAGGGCATCTCAGGCCGAGAGACTGCATGGAGGAGAGAGAGCTCGACATGAAAACCGAACCATGATTGCTTCAGTGGAGTGTGGCTTTCGGGAAACAAAGTGGTTGGGGGCCAACTTGGAAGGTTGTGCAAGACTGGAGTGTGAGGACCCCTGAATGTCATGCTAAGGAGTTTGGATTTTATCCCGCAGGTAATGAGGATTTTAGTACCAGTCTGCATAGCATCTTGTGTACTTTCATGGACCGTCCTGCCTTTGGCGAGGTTGGAGCCACTGTAGCTATTGGCCTAGAATGTGCTCTGAACAAATGGGTGTAGTATAGAAAATGGCTGCCAGGACGCACAGGCAGACCAGGACAGGGAACAGGGGAGCATCTGCTCCTCTGCACAATGCTCTACCCGGCTTCCCCCCAACTCCATGGTTTTAATACCAGAATCATTTGGTAGTGTTTGCCACCTGCTGAAAAATCTCAAAGTCAGGTTGCTGTTCTCCCCTCAATCTCCCCTCCCCTATCACTACTCCACAGGCCACTTGGCTTTGTAGAATCATTTTCAAAAATGTTTATAATGTCTTACTACTGCCTGTTCCATCTGCTGCTCACGCATGGAGGTCTGGCTCCTTCGCAAGGCCTGGAAGTCAGGCATGCGGCGCCAGGAAAGGTTAAAAATGCAGCTTCGACTTTTCTCTTCCTCCTTACTCTTCTTTCATCCGTCCTTCCACAGATGACTAAATGCAGTCTCTCCTTCAAATGAAGCCAAGCCTATGGCTAATTCTCAAATAAAGACATGATAATATGAGCCATCTTTCCTTTAATGTTGGTGGGCCAGCCCCATAGTGCAAATACACAACACGGAACACAGCTTACAACACACACACACACACACACAGTTCAAAATAAATCTTTGCATACAGGTGTTAAAGCTCTGTATGTGAGAGCCTAGACGTGTGAACTTTATTTTTCTTAATGCCTAATTAAAATTCATATAAAAATCATTTTTACTTAAAGATGGGGAGTCAGTCAGTGCATCCATAATACAAAGTATCAAGGTCATCTGAGTGAAAATGATACGGGTGTGAAATGTGTAGAAGCATTGGACAGGAACACATTTGATCATCGGACTTTAAGAAACGTTGACCAATAGAAATAGAATGTTTTTGAAATAGAAATATTTCTGTGAAGTTTTAAGAAAATCCCAGTAGTATGTCTTCCTGTTAAAATATATTATTCTTGTTAAGGAAATAGTCATATTTAATTATCAGAAGATTTATGTATCTCTTAATTTAGATGAGAATACAAGTTCTATGAACATTGGGCTAGATTACCATTCTTGCTTCTTTGATTTAATAAACTCTAATTGGAATGTTTTCATATTTGCATCTGATGTCTATGGAGTGTGCATTTTGTTTACCATTTGAAATACACAGAAAAATTCAAGGCAGACGCCAAAATTCTCCATCAGCAAACAGCAAATGAGCCCTTTTGTTTTATAGTCATAGCAAGCACTCCTCCTAGTGGACTTTCTCAGAAGTATTTGCTTCACGTTCAGAAAAAGGCATGAAGAAAAGTGATGGTGTATGTAATATCAGTCAATCACAGAGACTGATATCTTCCACCAGTAGTGCAGGAACATTTCTTTCTGCCTCTATGGAATAAATTGAGGGAATGTGCAGAATATTTACAACAAGTATTGCTAACTAGAAAAACCTGGATTCATTTTCTGGTTATTATCTGCCTTATACTGTGCTATTTCTTTGGGAAACAAACATAATTCTAATTATAGAATTATTCGAATGCATAGATGAATAGGTTAGCATTTTTTAGGGTACTCTTGATATTCATAGGTTTGCTTGAAAAGGTATGTTTAACAGCTATAGACCAAGATAAATGTTAAAAATGTCTAATTTTTTTAAAAAGAGTACATACGATGTTGACTGCTAGCTATCATTTAGCCAAAAAACATGTACTCCAAACACTTCCTTGCTGAGAGGCAACAGATAGCCAAAGCTTTTAAAATATAATTTGTACCAAACTATAAAATTTTGACACAAGAGCAATAAACTAAAGTTTATAATTAAAGAAAATATTATATGTGGGATGACTCCTAGTATGTTTAGTCTGAAAGTAACACAAAAGTCTAATAGAAGAGAATGTAATTGTAGTTATCAGAATGACACAGGACATGATTTTTTTTTTTTTTAAGATTTATTTATTTTAAAGAGAAAGTGCCTGGATGGCTCAGTGGGTTAAGCATCTGCCTTTGGCTCAGGTCATGATCCCAGGCTCAATCCCAAGGATTGAGCCCCAGTGCGGCTCCCAGCTCAGTAAGGAGTCTGCTTCTCCCTCTGCCCCTCCCCCCTGCTCCTCTCCCTCTCTCCCTCTCTCTCACAAGAAAAATAAATAAAATCTTAAAAAAGAGAGAGAGAGAGAGAGCACAAATGAGTGCACACACAAGTGGGGGAAGGGAAGAGGGAGAGTATCTCAAGCAGACTCTCTACTGAGCATAGGGCCCATTGTGGGGCTCCATTCCAGGACCCATGAGATCATGACCTGAGCTGAAACTGAGAGCTGCTGCTTAAGGAACTGAGTCACTCAGGCACCCCAAAACACTGTTCTTTTTAACTCTGTTGGTGAGATCTTGTTAAGTTTCTTCCCAGAACTCTGCTGGACATTTTCCCCTAAATTCCACTTACTAAATATACACATAAAGTAAAATCCCAAACAGGATTATGGGTCCTTAACTACAAAATTTGCTTTTACTCTATTTGTTACAACATTGCTGCACTAACTTCCTTCCTCTTTTCATATCTACAAAATGACTCTTGAACTTAGCTTTTAATATTATTACAAGGTGAACAAACAGATTTCATCAAATAACATATTCTACATTATGAATAACAAAATGAGACTTTAAAAAAAAAGCAGTATTCCTCCAGCTAACAAACTGAAAAAGACCTTTCATCCGGGCACAGTACTTCCTTGTTTTCACTCTTACAAACAGATTAATTATAGTTCATGACATTCTCCCACACGTTTGTAATACGAGAAGTTGTAAGCCACATTCTTGACTCAAATTATTTCTTATTGGTAGTTCAAACAGTGCAAATGGCTTTCTGAAATAAAGCGTTTTGTGATTAATGGACCCCTATTTTGCAATTCAATGAACTCATTTTCATATTTTTTATTACTAACTACGACTCCTCTTTAATCATGAGAGACCATTCTGTACATGTAACATATTGGATGCACATATAGTTTATTAAGCATTACCGCTTTGAAACCTGTTGGCTTATTACCACTTTCAAAGAGCACAATCTTTTTTTTTTTCCCAGTATCTGAACAAATTTATGATTTAATTGGTACAGATGGAATGCTAAATGTAAACTAACCAAACACTGTAAAACATAACACCGTCTTATGGTGGTCTTTATATACCAGTCATGATTTATTCAGATGGTTATGTTTTAAATATGAAACCATTAAGAGCAACTGTTCCATCCAGACTTATTTTTCACTGTGGAGGTCTGACTCTGAGTACAATGGAGGGCCAATGGGCAGGACAAGAAAAGAGCTTGTACTTTACAATCCCCATGGATTAACATGGGGACTGGAATAATCACTGAGGTGGTTTTTTATAATACATTTTACTTTTAATACTTTCAACATATTACCCACTATACTCTGGAGGCATCTGATCTCTGGACCTGGTCTGCCTTAGACCTTTTCCTGAATGCTCCCCCAGTCCCTGACTTCTCCCCATTTCAGTGATGCTCAAACTTGATTCCTGGGCCCAGTCCCAGAGGTCCTGACCTAATAGAGCTGGGGGGGTCTGGAGAGATGCACTTGTAACAAATTAGCAAATCAGGATATGCTGATGCTGCTGGGTCACCAGTGCATTTTGAGGAGCACTGTTCCACCTGAATCTTAACCTTTATTAGGCTCAAGACAAATCCCACATTGCCTACACAACAATCCACCTCATCCATTTCACTTTCTTCATCAACATTCAAAAGCCCCTGTGTATTTAATGTATACTAGAGTATTTTATTTCATATGAATTAGATTTAACCATAAACCCCTTAAGAACAGAGGATATGACATACATTTTATTAGAAACATTTATCTAAAAGTGTGGTCCACAAGATACTCTTGTTAATAATCCTTACCCCCTCCCCCTGCAAAGCTTGCAGTAAAGCAAGTTCTCAGCTGTGCCCCAGAAAAGAGGCTTTGGGGATGGGGTTGCAACATTTGCATATGAACATCTCCTCAGGTTGTTCTTCTGCATACTAAAAATGGGGAACAATTTCCTGGAAACAACACCATTCACATCAGGGGGACCTCATGTCCCCTCAAAGACAGGCTAAGTATGCACTGACACCACATGGTCTAGGAAGCTGAGATGTAGGGGCTGGGTCAACAGTGGCTGGGAGTAGATGATGCCTTTCCTGCCACTCTCAGGTTCAGAAGATGTTCTGGGAGAGTCCAGCTCTGCTCCTCCACACCTCAGCCATTCCCCCTCAGCACCACTGAGGAGCCTCCTTCTCCACAGCACTCTGGAAGGTGGGATGGCGAAAGAAGAAGCATGCTGCACCAGCCTGGAGGTCAAGGGATGGGGAAGGCCACACTTAGAGCATCCTGCAGAGATCAAGTTCTGACCAGGCTGTAGTCAGAGCTCATGACCCCAAGCTATCTGTACAGGAAATACAGACAGTATAACAAGTGGACTTGAATTTCATGATAGTGTCTTGCTTACTACTAGACCACTCATATCCACTGGCCTGGGAGCTATGCTTTTCCAGAAAGACCTAGTGGGAATGCAGGGAAAAGGCAGCTGGGGCTGGAAGATCCTAATCCAAGATGGCTTCTTCACTTACGTTTGTGGTGCCTCTGTGCCCTTTGATTTTCTCTTTCCCTGCTTGTGGTGTCTTATCTCCTGGGCCCACTTCACATGGCCTGGGCTTTTCACAGCATGGTGGTCTCCAATAGTCAGACATGGCTAGCTTCCAAGAGATGCCAGTGGTCTTGGCCTGTTTTCCTCCTGTGTCCCATGGGCCCAAGTAGTTCCAGAGTAGAGAGATGGACCCACCCTCTTGATATGAGACTGGCCAGGTGTCCCTGTAGAATGACCTTTTGGGTAGGGAATATTGTAGAAAATACAATTTGGTTATGTTTGGAAATGAAAATCAGCAAAACATAATGACTGATTGGACATATAGAGAAAGTGAGAGAAATGAGTCAGAGATTATTCTAAGGTTTCTGAGTTCAGGGATGGGAGATAATGGCCCCACTAACAGTGCTTTAGGTAAAGGACAAATTTAGTTTTGGACATGTTAGAATGGTTGACTGTGTGGGTTAGGGAATATCTAGATGGAAACAGTCAATAATTAGCTTGAGTCTGTTGCTTAGGTCGTTAGTTAGATTTAGTAATCAGCATATACTTGGAAATCTCAGGGTAAATAATGGCATATAGGGAAAGCTACAAGTTGTCCAAGAAGGCTTCAGACAGAAAACTACAACAGCTATCATATGAGGAGTAATAGGAGACTGATGGATGGGTAAGACAGAGGATGAATTGTCCTAGAAAAGAAGGTGGTGAAGCCCCTTGAGAAAGGACTAATTAACAGTGTGATGGACACATGACATAAGATTGAGACTGAAAATGTTCTCTGACTTTTTTTTAAAATAAGATTTATTTATCGACTTTAGGGGAAGGGGCAGAGGGAGAGAGAGGGGGGAAAGAATCTCAAACAGATTCCACATTGAGTGCAGAACCCAACTTGCATCCCTATCCCACAACCCTGAGATCATAACCTGAGCTGAAATCAAGTCAGATGCTTAACCAACTGAACAACCCAGGTGCCTGTTCTTTGACATTTTTTATTTGAGTTAATTGAATGTACATGTGAATATAGTTTCAATAGAGCTGGGGAAGCAGAAGACATGAGTTAAAGGATAGAGAGGAAACATGGAGGAAACTCCTTTTTGAAAGTTCAGATAAGAAGGTGGAGAGAAGAATTATATTTGGTAGTAGCCTGAGGAAATGTCTTCATAAAGGTGAGCGATAAATATACATATTGGTGGGCCAAGGGAAGGGACTGGAGGGGAGAAATTGTGGATAAAGAAGAAAGTGCTGTGCAGTTCAGCCTGAGCCAGTGAGGAGAGGTGGGTGGCAGTCAGCAGGAAAGGGGGAGCCAGCGCTGGTATGAGGGTCCCATCATTCTCTGAAGATGAAGGAGATGCCTCAGAGCAGGTTTGGCTCTGGATAAGGTATGAGGTGAAGGTGTGTGGGGTGACTGCTTCTGAGGGCCTCTGTTTTACTGATGAAATTACAGGCGAGTTCATATTCTGAGAGTGAAGAAGTTAGAAACAGCTGGTATTTTGAAGAAAATAGTCAAGATTGGAATAATTACTCAAGAAAAGGAAAAGGAGCAGGTATAAGAAAAATCACTGGTTGTCCTATTGAGTTGAAGGCTACACTTTTTAATGGCAGTATTCTGCATGACTTTCTGAATTTCTTCATTAGCACTGGGGCAGTGGGGAGGCTGGGAAGCAAGGGTATGGAGAAATTAAGGGTGTTTGTGAGTCAGTGGTTTTGGCCATCATTTATGAGATCCAAATAAGACAGCAAAGGAAGAGAGAGATATGAGCTTGGTTGCCTCAACAATTAGTGTACAAAACTGTTATTAATCCTTGAATTGAATTATTCAATTACTGACTGAATAGTTGACCTCTTTCTCTCCTTTTGTTTCTTGGGTGTAGAGTTTATATCACCACATAAAGTCATACATACAGAGTATGTGAAAAATGTGATAACATGCACACATGACAAAATGAACAAGAACACTTCATGGCTGCTTAGTATTTTATAGTTCTCAGAGATTATTAAACTTATATTATCCTTTTTAAAACCTTTTTAAAACAAGTAATTCGGACATCTGGGTGGCTCAGTCATTTAAGCATCTGCCTTTGGCTCAGGTCATGATTCCAGGGTCCCAGGATCAAGCCCCAATGTTGGGCTTTCTGCTCAGCAGGGAGCCTGTTTCTCCCTGTCCCTCTACATGCATCTCCCCCTGCTAATGCTCTCTCTCTCTCTGTCAAGTAAATAAATAAAATCTTTATTTAAAAAAATAAAACCAAGTAATTCATAAATACATTCTAGTTTTAAGATAATCAAATGGCATATTAAAAAAAAAGAGCAAAAGATGCAAGTCACCGTCAATGCTATTCCCCACCTCTATGGGAAACACCACCAAGAACCTGGGGGGTAAGTAATGATTTTTTGCCTTAAGTCTGTAGACAGGAATCTGTAGGGCAGGCAGTGGAAAAAACAGGACTTTTGAGTCAAAGAGTGTTTTAGAGGCAGCTCTGGACATGTGGGTGATCTGGAATCATCAGGCCCTCAGGTTTCCTCTAAAATAGGTTAGGAGGAACTTTTAACTGGAATCTGTTTTCAAATTTGGGACAGGGAATTTAAGGATAGTTTTTTAAAAGTTTTTTTGGTATTATTTTTTTTTAATGTATCCAGTTGGTAAAATTTGTACTTTAAGAAAATATGTCCTTTCTAAGCTTTAGCTCTTCTCAGAGTTAGTTGGCATAACTACCAATGAGAGGAAGCAAATTGTAAGAGCTATAACAATGTTAGGGTTTATTATTATTATTATTATTCTCAGAAAAAAAATGTATCCGTGAAATGCCAACTCAATGTTCCCATGGTCATTTATTTAGTTAAGTTACCTTTAGAAGAACAAGTTAAGTTAAGTTACCTTTAGAAGAACAAGAAAAATATCACTGGAACATGCAAAAAATAAGGCAACATAGGGAGGGAGGAGTCAAGATGGCAGAGAAGTAGCAGGCTGAGATGACATCAGGTAGCAGGAGATCAGCTAGATAGCTTATCAAACTATTCCGAACACCTACAAATCCAACAGGAGATCGAAGAGAAGAAGAACAGCAATTCTAGAAACAGAAAATTGACCACTTTCTGAAAGGTAGGACCAGTGGAGAAGTGAATCCAAAGCGACGGGAAGATAGACAGCAGGGGGAGGGGCCAGCTCACGGCACACAGTGGAACAACAGAGCACAAAATCAGGACTTTTAAAAGTCTGCTCCACAGAGGGACATTGCTCCAGAGGCTAAACCAGGGTGAAGCCCACATGGGGACAGCATGGCCTCAGGTCCCACAGGCAGGGTCACAGAAGGATCGGGGGTATCTGAGTGTTGCAGAGCTCGCAGGTATTAGAGCGGGGAAGTCGGCTTCAGAGACAGAGCCGAGGAGTGAGCTCTCAACTTGGGGTTAACTTGAACCATAATCCGTGGCACAGGCCACTGCTCTGTGAGTGGGGTCCACACAAGATCCGGGGAGAACCCCCTTGAAGAGCTCAGGGATCTGCAGGGTTCAGAGACTCCAGGCGGAGCTGTGTGCCACAGACAGAGATGCTTGGTCACAGGCTAGGTGAGCTTGGAGCGCAGCTGGGGGCCGGGGAGACGGGAGTGATTGAGCACTCTTCTCTGAGGGTGCACTGAGGAGTGGAGCCCCGAGCTCTTGGCTCCTCTGGGCCGGAGATTGGGAGGCTGCCATTTTCATTCTTGTCTTCCAGAAATCTACAGAAAGCATTCAGGAAACAAAAGCTCCAGAAAGTGAACCTGAGCAAATTACTTAGCTTGGCCCCTGGTAAGGGCAGTGCAATTCTGCCTGGGGCAAAGATACAGAGAATCACTGCAACAGGCCCCTCCCCCAGAAGATCAACAAGAAATCCAGCCAAGCCCAAGTTCACTTATTAAGGAGAACAGTGGAATTCCAGAGGAGGAGAAAGCAAAGCATGGAATTCATGGCTCTCTCCTCAGGAATCTTTAGTCTTGCAAAGTTAATTAATTTTTTTTCTTCTAAATTTTTTTAACTTTTACCTTTTCCTCCTTTAATGTTTTTTAACTAGTTTATCTTAATACCTTTCATAAAAAAATCTTTTTTGAGCCTTCATTATTATAGTCACATTTTATCCTTCATTGTATCTAACTTTATTTTCTGTATACACATAGGGTTTTTTATTCTAAAACATTTGGGGTACAACTTCTTCTAATAGATCAAAATACACCCTAAATCTAGCACTGGGCTTGTTCTAGTCTCCAGCCTGGGAAAATTCTCCACTTTCTTTTCCTTTATTCTCCCAACCAACTTACCTCATCAACTCCTTCATTAGAAATTAAAATTTTTTTTCAACTTTATAGTCATATTCCATCCCTTCATTGTGTTTATCCTTATATATGTTTTTCATTCTTTAAAATTTTGGGAGGTAGTTTCTTCTAAGACACCAAAATACTCCCAATTAAATGGGTGACCCTGTTCTAGTCACCAGACTAATATATATATATATATATATATATATATATATATATGTGTGTGTGTGTATATATATATATACACACACATATATATATGTATGTATTCTTTATTTGTTTTCTTTTTAAAATTTTTTTCTAAACTTCTTTTTACCCATTTTCTCCCCCCAATGATTTGGGGTCTCTTCTGATTTAGTTAAAGCACATTTTCCTGGGGTCTTTGCCACCCTTTTAGTATTTTATTTGCTCCTTTATATATTCTTTTCTGGACAAAATGACAAGGTGGAAAAACTCACCACAAAAAAAAAGAATAAGAGGCAGTACTGAAGGCTAGGGACTTAATCAATATGGACATTGGTAATATTTCAGATCTAGAGTTCAGAATGATGATTCTCAAGTTCTAGAAGACATTAGAGAAACCCTGTCCAGAGAAATAAAAACCCTTTCTGGAGAAATAAAAGAATGAAAATCTAACCAAGTTGAAATTTAAAAAAGCTATTAATGAGGTGCAATAAAAAATGGAGGCTCTTACTGCTAGGATAAATGAGGCAGAAGAAAGAATTAGTGATATAGAAGACCAAATAACAGAGAATAAAAAGAAGCTGAGCAAAAGAGAGACAAACAACTACTGGACCACGAGGGGAGAATTTGAGAGATAAGTGAGACCATAAGACAAAAGAATATTAGAGTAATTGGGATTCCAGAAGAAGAAGAAAGAGAGAGGGGAGCAGAAGGTATATTTCAGTGAATTATTGTAGAGAGTTTCCCTAATATGGCAAAGGGAACAAGCATCAAAATCCAGGAGGTACAGAGAATTCCCCTCAAAATCATAAGAATAGGTCCACACCCCATCATCTAATAGTAAAATTTACAAGTCTTAGCGATAAAGAGAAAATCCTGAAAGAAGCCCGGGACAAGGTGTCTGTAACATACAATGGTAAAGATATTAGATTGGCAGCAGACTTATCCACAGAGAACTGGCAGGCCAGATAGAACTGGCATGATATATTCAGAGGACTAAACAAGGAAAACATGCAGCCAAGAATACTATACCCAGCTAGGTTATCACTGAAAATAGAGGGAGAGATAAAAAGCTTCCAGGACAAACAAAAACTGAAAGAATTTGCAAACACCAAACCAGCTCTACAGGAAATATTGAAAGGAGTCCTCTAAGCAAAGAGAGACCCTAAAAGTAGTAGATCAGAAAGGAGCAGAGACAATATACAGTAACAGTCACTTTACAGGCAATACAATGACACTAAAATTCATATCTCTCAATAGTTACCCTGAACGTAAATGGGCTAAATGCCCCAATCAAAAGACACAGGGTTTCAGAATGGATAAAAAACAAAAACAAAAAAACACCATCAATATGCTGCCTACAAGAAACTCATTTTAGACCTGAAGACACCTCCAGATTGAAAGTGAGGGGGTGGAAAACAATTTACCATGCTAACGGACATCAAAAGAAAGTTTGGGTGGCAATCCTTATATCAGATCAATTAGATTTTAAGCCAAAGACTATAATAAAAGATGAGAAAGGACACTATACCATACGTAAAGGGTCCGTCCAATAAGAAGGTCTAACAATTGTAAATATCTATGCCCCTAATATGGGAGCAGCCAACTATATAAACCAATTAATAACAAAATCAAAGAAATACATCAACAATAATATAATAATAGTAGGGGACCTTAACACTCCCCTCACTGAAATGGACAGATCATCCAAGCAAAAGATCAACAAGGAAATAAAGGTCTTAAATGACACACTGGAGCAGATGGACATCACAGATATATTTAGAACATTCCATCCCAAAGCAACAGAATACACATTCTTCTCTAGAGCACATGGAACATTCTCCAGAAAAGATCGCATCCTGGGTCATAAATCAGGTCTCAACTGGTATCAAAAGATTGGGATCATTCCCTGCATATTTTCAGACCACAATGCTCTGAAGCTAGAACTCATCACAAGAGGAAATTTGGAAAGAGCACAAATACATGGAGACTCAACAGCATCCTTCTAAAGAATGAATGGGTCAACCAGAAAATTAAAGAAGAATTGAAAAAAATTCATGGAAACAAATGATAATGAAAACACAACTGTTCCAAAATCTGTGGGACACAGCAAAGGCAGTCCTGAGAGGAAAATATAAAGCCATACAAGCCTTTCTCAAGAAATAAGAAAGGTCTCAAATATAAAACATACCCCTAAAGGAGCTAGAGAAAGAACAGCAAAGAAAGCCTAAACCCAGCAGGAGAAGAGAAATCATAATTATCAGAGCAGAAATCAATGAAATAGAAACCAAAAGAACAGTAGAACAAATCAATGAAACTAGGAGCCTGTTCTTTGAAAGAATTAATAAGATTGATACAACCTTGGCCAGACTTATCAAAAAGAAAAGAGAAAGGACCCAAATAAATAAAATCATGAATGAAAGAGGAGAAATCACAACCAACACCAAAGAAATACAAACAATTATTAGAACATACTATGAGCAACTCTACGCCAACAAATTCGACAATCTGGAAGAAATGGATATATTCCCAGAGGCATATAAACTACCACAACTGAACCAGGAAGAAATAGAAAACCTGAACAGATTGAAGCAGTCATCAAAAATCTCCCAACAAACAAAAGCCCAGGGCC
>ML109334.1:0-25355 GCA_003697995.1 Taxidea taxus jeffersonii | reverse complement strand
CCCTTCAATACCCTTAGATTGTTTTTCAGAGTCCATAGTCTCTCATGGTTCATCTCCCCCTCCAATTTCCCTCAACTCCCTTCTCCTCTCCATCTCCCCATGTCCTCCCTGTTATTTGTTATGCTCCACAAATAAGTGAAACCATATGATAATTGACTTTCTCTGCTTGACTTATTTCACGCAGTATAATCTCTTCCAGTCCCATCATGTTGATACAAAAGTTGGGTGATTGCTTTTAACTGAGAATAATCTTAGGTAGCAGAGTCACAGAAATGTATTGGGCCCATAAATCAAAATAACTTTCACACTAAGGTGGCCCATCTTGAGATGGCCTGCCGTGGGCCCCAGTGACAAGGGGACAAGCTCTTCCTGGTCCTTGACTCTGCTGTCCCCAGTGTCTCTCTGCCTGTGACTCCCAGGATTTTATGTAGATGGTTTGCTTAGGCTCCATGCTTCTACTTGTGTCCAAAAGAGTTAACCCCTGAAGGCTTTGTGAGAATTGATATGATCCTTCCTGGAAGTTTCTACTCAGGTCTGATTAGCTCCAACCGAATCATAACCCTGGTCCTGAACCTACTGTTGCTAGGTCAACTGAGGAGATTCCAGGTCCTTGGGTTTCAATACAACCAGTCCCAAAGATGTCATCAAAGGCTCTTGGTCTCATCACAAGAAAGAATTCAAGGACAAACACAACACAGCCAATGAGGGACACAGGTGAGAAAGTTTACTAAAGTAAAATGTGAGAACAGGAAAACTCAAGAGAGAGAGCTGCCTCCTCAGGCTTTGGGTTCCTATCTTTTTTATAGCTGCAAGGAAGTGGAATATTTATAACTCTAGGCAGGGTGTTCTTAGAGGCAGGGTTTCATGGTTTTTCTTTCTTATTTGGTCAGGGGTTTCCTGTCATGGCTCTCACCATCTTGGGTCTGTCTGGTTTGATCCTGCTTCTAGTGGAGTGTTGCCTGAACTGGTCTGACTTTCTCAATAGCTGGCAAGGACATCCTCTTTGCTGGCCTCCAGGTGTCTTGTTAGCACCTAACTGCCTACTCTAACACTATCACCAAAAAGATAAATGAATCTACTCATGCTGGATTAGACTCATCAGTGTCCACACCTGGATCTGGGGATAGATTTGGCTTTCTGGAATTGCAGTTGCAGGGACTCCATCAGGAGTAGTTAGAACAAATCCTAGAAAGAGAGCATGAGAAAAGGATACTGAACAGACCCACAAGAGAATTATTAAATATGGCACATCTCAGTTGACATTCCATTTCATGTATATTAGAGTAGACGCCATGACTGGTCCTGTGTTTGTTATATGTGAAATGATCATCTCTCAAGATGGTTACAGGTGATGGTAGAAAGCCTCAGGAAAAACAATGGACTCTTGACCAGAAAGACCTGGGCTTGAATGCATTTTCCACTTAAGAGCAACATAATATTTGGCAAGTTACTTAATCTCTCTGAGCTTCCATTCCCTGATTTGTACAGTGAGGGTGATGACAGAAAACTCAGGGATGCTGCTGTAAAGAAAAAAGAAAACTGTAAGCACACCCAAATGTGATTTGATACAAATTCCCAGTAGCTGGAAATACCATGGAAACAACAGAGCAAAAGAGACCTTCATTTTCTAAATCTTCTCAAGTGATTCTATACTAATGTAATTAGTATAATGTAAGGCTAATGTAGATTCTGGGCTTGGATCACTTTATTATGTCCTACAGAAAAGTGCACACCTTTAATAAACTGTGTGGAATAGCTTGGCACATGCTATGAGCTTGTCAGTCTTAGAATGAATGTCAGACCACCAGTTAATTGCTAATGTTCTGTTGTAACAGTTTTAGATGTTTTGCATGTGGAGTGGTCAAGAGAGCAGTCATTTGACAAATATTTATTGAACAGCAAGGCAGTTTTTCAGGCTCTAAGGCCACAAGCAGTGATACCTGGTATCACTGTGTATCACTTTGATACCTGGTGAGCTGTGGTCAGTTCACAGTTTAATTTCCTGAAAGCAGCATCATTTATGTGGAGGGAATTTTGTGATGCTTTATACATGGCTTGAATTCTTTGAATAATTTCGTACATTTTAAACCCTTGTCCACAACCAGTTTTAACAAAAAGTCAGGCAAGGGTTTTGTACTGCTATTAATGTTATTTACTCAAGGATGAGAGCTTATTAGAGAGGGCTTAATACTAGCTCCTATTCGTGCTCGCTTCGGCAGCACATATACTAAAATACTAGCTCCTATTCATTGAGGCCTCACCTTGGGACAGGCCTTTGGCTAAGCAACTTCCAACTCATTTATTTCTAAGCAAGCTTCCCAGGGAGTGGCAAGCCTTGCCCTGGGATCTGCTCCAACAGCTGGAGAGCCACTGGCATTTGCTAGGGCTCAGAGGAGCTTGGGACTGACTAGGCAGTGAGAAGCAGAGAGTGGTGGATAGAAGAACCGGCTGACTATGAGGGCCAGTGGATCTGCAGTGAACACTGGGTATTGGCCATCAGCTCTAGGGGAGCTCCTTATCTGTTGACCTACTGACCTGTCAACAAGAGTGTTTTCCCTATAGACATGCTATAGTTGATATTTATTTTGCTTTAGGAATTGATATTTTTACTTGCCATGCCATATACTTTATGTGGGCATCTTCATCTTGTAACCCTCATTGGACTGTTTTACATACTAAATTTGGCTCTAGTAACGGGGGCTGTTTAGGGGCTTCAATATATACAAGATTATGTTGCAATATATAATTTAAGAAACTCCCCTCCACAATTTTGCTAAGATAGATGAGTAAGTTTAAATACATGGGTGGTGTCTGGTGACTTCATGAGAAGCACGATTTCAGTAATACCAGTAAGTCCAATGTCCTGGTTCTGAGTGGAACAGGACAGATCTTTCCAGCACATTTACAGTCAAGAGCTCAGTCTGTTCTGGAATCCAGGTAGTATTTGCATCTAAGCAGAGGAGAGCTGGGCCACTCATGGACATCAGGAAACCATTGACCTATAAAATGGACAGCAAGCAAGACTAGCAGAACAGTTCATCGTTAGTTCTTAAGGTGCAAACGACCCCTAATTGCCTCTTGAGGTTCCTGACAGTAGAATTTTATTTTCTTTGGCTGTTTAACTTGTTGGTTCATTTTTAAACAGCATTCTGTTTCCAGAAAAGATGGGCTTCACAGCAGCAAACCAGCAAGAAAAGAGCAGATGGAGAGCTGCTGTACACCCTGATGTACAGCTGACCCTTGAACAACATGAGTAGGAACTGTGTGGGCCCACTTATACCCAGATTTGTCCTGATAAATACAGTAACAGTACTGTCAAAGTATTTTCTCTTCCTTATGGTTTTCTTAATAGCTTACTTTATGGTAAGAATATAGTATACATTTCATAGAACATACAAAATATGTGCTAATTGACTATGTTACCAGTAAGACTTCCGGTCAACAGTAGGCTACTAGAGGTTAAGTTTTTGGGAATTCACATGTTAGATACAGATTTTTACTGCATGGAGAGGGGATTGATGGCCCTAACCCTCACATTGTTCAAAGGTCAATTCTATATTTCTCCCGTTTCTTTTGTGCCATTATATCCACCCCCATTTCAGAAGAGTCACTTAACAATGCTCAAAAGTATCAGAATGCCAGGCTTGAATCAAAGGGCTTTCTGGCATATATAATGTTAGGTTTAATATTTTATTTGTAGCAATTTGGCCATAAGAATACAAAATATAATACTTATATTACTGATTATATTTCAGTTATTTAAAAAATCAGACTAAGTAGAGCATTCCTCTATATATTCTTTTCACAGGTTTTGTTTTTGTTAATTTCCTGAGATTTGATAATCTCAGGAAATCTTGATTTCCTGATTTGATAATCTTTTGCAAAATTCCCTGATAACTGAAGATATCATGGATATGGCAGGAAACAGGAACGATGAGAAATATTCTTTAACCGAAAGACAGGAGGAAAATAGAAAAGTGCATAAGAATAAGCTAATTACGGGGTGACTCAGTCAGTTAAGCATTTGCCTTTGGCTCAGGTCATGATCCCAGGGTCCTAGAATAAAGCCCTAAATTGGGCTCTCTGCTCAGTGGAGGCCTGCTTCTCCCTTTCCCATTCCCCCTGCTTATTCTCTCTCTCTCTGTCAAATAAATAAAATATTAAAAAAAAAAAAAAGGATAGGGGCACCTGGGTGGCTCAGTGGGTTAAGCCGCTGCCTTCGGCTCAGGTCATGATCTTAGGGTCCTGGGATCGAGCCCCACATCGGGCTCTCTGCTCGGTGGGGAGCCTGCTTCCCTTCCTCTCTCTGCCTGCCTCTCTGCCTACTTGTGATCTCTGTCTGTCAAATAAATAAATAAAATATTTAAAAAAAATTAAAAAATAGGATAATTACATTATCATTTATTAAAGACATTAAAGCTTACTTATGAAGATCTTCTATTGTCCTCATAAATGTTCCCACTTGTGTTTCCCTTCAGTTTAGTGGAGATATAACTGATATAAAACACTGTATTTGTCCAATATATGCAATGTAAATATTTGATATATGTATATATTGGAAATGATTGCATCAATAAGTTTAGTTAACATCCATCACTACATATAGTTACAATTCTTTTTCTTGTGACAAGAACTTTTAGGATCTATTCTCTTAGCAACTTTCAAATATACAAATAATAGTACAGTACTATTAACTCTAGTTACCATGTTATACACTATTTATCTTATAACTGGAAGTTTGTACCTTCTGACCCCCTTCATCCATTTTGCTCACTCCCCACCCCCCACCTCTGGTAACTACCAGTTTGTTTTTTGTATCTATGAGTTCACTTTCTTTGAGGGTACAGAGATCAGGAAAAGCAGACAGTATTTGTTTCTCTGATGTTTCATTTAGCATAATGCACTTAAGGTCCATCCATGTTGTTGTAAATGGCTGAATTTCCTTTTTGGCTAAATAATGTACCATAGTGTGTGTGTGTGTGTGTGTGTGTATCACATTTTCTTTACCCATTCATCCACTGATGGACACTCAGGTTGTATCCATTTCTTGGCTACTGCAAATAATGCTACAATGAAAATAAGGGGCAGATTCTGTTTTGAGAGAGTGATCTCATTTCCTTTTGTTATATACCTGAAAGCAAAATTGCTTGATCATATGTAATCCTTTGTTTTTTTTTAAGATTTATTTATTTATTTGAGAGGGAGAGAGAGAAGGGGGGCAGAGGGAGAGAATCTCAAGCAGACTTCCCACTGAGCACAGAGTCTGACAGGGGGCTTGATCCTATGACTCTGAGATCATGACCTGAGCCAAAAATCAAGAGTTGGGATGCGTGGGGAGCCTGGGTGACTCAGTCAGTTAAGCATCTGCCTTCAGCTCAGGTCATGATCCCAGGGTCCGGGGATCAAGTCCTGTACTGGGCCTCTTGCTCAGCATGAAGCCTGCTTCTCCCTCTTCCACTCCCCCTGCTTCTGTTCCCTCTTTCACTTCTCCCTTGGTCAAATAAATAAATAAAATCTTAAAAAAAAAAAAAGAGTCGGGATGCTTAACCAACTAAGCCACCCAGGCACCCTGATCTTATGTAGTTCTATGTTTAATTTTTTTGAGCAACCATTTATTTTTAATTTTGGGTTTTTATCATCAAGCAAGTAAAGCTTCACATATTTAGAGATCAGAATGCAGAAGTAGTCTTAAATATATTCACCCATCCATTATTTTTAATTCCACAAATATGCACCACATACTTCCCAAAGGCTACCCTCCATGAGGTGGTATCATGTATCTGGAGACAGTTTTTTAGCTATTTGTAGCCTCAGTTTTCTCACATGGAAAATGGGAATAATTTTGTCAAGAGGGTGCTACTTTCACTCATTAATTACAAATCTTTACTTTTTGAAGAATTCCAGTGTCCAGTAGAGTGACCAGAGTGCTTCATGCAGAGCCTGGTGTGCAACAGGGTCTCCTGCTGGTGGTATTTCCCATGAAAGTTCCAGATGTCTACCCAAGAGAATATGGGATTTGGAACAAAGTGGTGATGGGTTCACCATTCCATACTGATAATGTGACCTTGAGCAAGTCCTCTCTGTTCTTCAGTACTTTTCTTTTAAAAATAGATATAATAGGAGTGCCTGGGTGGCTCAGTGGGTTAAGTGTCTGACTTCAGCTCAGGTCATGATCTCAGGGTTCTGAGATTGAGCCCCCCCCATTGGGCTCCCTGCTCAGTGGGAAGTCTGTTTCTCCCTCTCCCTCTGCTCCTCCTCCGCTCATACTCTCTCTCTCAAATAAATACATAAAATCTTTAAAAAATAGATATAATAATATTTTCAGAATTAGGCACAATGTGAGAATAAAGGGGCTTAGGACAAATACTGGCTGGAGAGTAAGTACTCAAACATCAGGTTACTCTGGAAGAATGTGAAAATACCCTTTGCTTCCAAGTATTTCTCTCAATGGCTCTACTATTGTGCTTAAAGTCACACTGTGCAGTCTTTTCTGTTAAGGCACATGTTTGGAAACATGTTTGGAAAGCACTAACATGATCTGTGAGGAGAAGGATTTTGATCAGTTATTAGTGATTAATAGTGGACTTTTCTAGGGTAAGTACAGCAGATCTCAGAGCTCTGAGACTCAAGATGCAGGAAGAGGGTCCCGATGGTGTCTGGCAGGTCAAAGGGGCAGGGCCATGCTGGGAAGCTGAAAGCCCCCAAGTGTGAGTGGTGAGGCCTCAGGATGCAGAGCAGAGGTGGGGGAGCTCCATGATGGAATGTTGTCTGGTACACACCATGTCTCAGGACAGGCTGTGCACACAGGAAACCACACCATTTCAGATCAAGCCCCTTCTTAGAAGCCTTTCCAAGGGTTGTAGGATGATTACTACTACTGGAATTGAACCTTATTAAGTTCTTATAAAAAAACAAACAAAATACCTTAAAAAGAAGTAGCCTAATTAGTACTCTTTAATTATCAAGATGCCGGAACTAGCATAGCATTCAGTGGGGTCACTGGAATATAATGGTTGGTATTGAAAAGATTCCATGGCCAAAGCACTTTGCAACCTGGTTCAATTACTATTCTTCTCTTGTCAATACATATCAGAGCCTTTAAATAAGCCTTTTTTTTTTTTTAATTTATTTGACAGAGAGAGATCACAAGTAGGCAAAGAGGCAGGCAGAGAGAGGAAGGGAAGCAGGCTCTCTGCTGAGCAGAGAGGCCCGATGCGGGGCTCGATCCCAGGACCCTGAGATCGTGACCTGAGCCGAAGGCAGAGGCTTTAACCCACTGAGCCACCCAGGCGCCCCCATATCAGAGCCTTTAAAGCACTGAGAAGTTCTGCAGTAAATAAATTTTTTTCAGTTCACTTAAGCCAGTGCTTCCCGAATGTATTTGACCACAGGCCACTTAATCTGAGAATCTGAGAAACATAAGTCTAAAGGTAGGGTCAACATCGTCCTGAAACATTGTGGGTACCACTTTTGAGTGTCCTGTAGCCTAGAGCTGGTACTAGGTTGTTGGAATTGCTCTTCTGTAGAACTATGGATTCATTTGCTCAATCAGTGAGCTTATATTAAAGGCTTAGCCTGTGCCAACCTCCATTCTAGGGACTGCGAATGCTCTCAGGGTTTCTGTTGCATGGAAGAAGCAGACGTTGAACATGCAAACATCGAATGTGCAGGAGGCGATTAATTTCTCTGAAGAGAAATGAAGTTGAGTCATGGAGAGTTCTACTTGGTGTTGGAGGATGGCTTCTGGAATATGGTGACAGTTAAGCAGAGGGAGCCATGAGGACACCTGGGGAAGAGCCATCCAGGCAGATCAGGCTGTGGCTGCAAATACCCAAGCAGTGGGAGCCTGTCTCCACGAACGACTCTAGGAATAGCCAGGAAGGTAATGGATGGAGCTGGAGAAAGCAAGTGAAGGGCCAGAGAAGGGGCTGGAGCTGGACAGATAGGCCCTCCAGGCAACAGCAAAGACCTGGAACTGGATTTGAAGGGTCATGGATCCACAGAAGGGTCCTCAGCAGAAGGATGACGGGCTGAGTCTTTGTTTTAACAGGATCTTCTGGCATATGGGTGCTGAGGAGACTGCAGAGAGACAGTGATGGAAGCAGGGGATGGTTAGGATGCTTCTCCTTTTATCCAGACAGGAGGTTATGGGGGCTGGGCCCAGGTTGGTTGATAGTGAATATGGTGAAAAGACATGAATTGCGCAGCTATTTCTAAGATAGAGCTGAATTGGTTGATGCATTACGTGTGCAATTGTTAGGACCCTGGATGTTACTGCCCCCAAGAAGTTTGATAAACAAATAGGAGACATAAACTAGCTGGTTTCTCAGGACCACTCTGGGTCACTCAGGCTCTACCACTAACCAGCTGTGTGATCTGGAGCTTCTTTAACTCTCCTCTCTCCTCTGTGCAGCAAACGTCAAAATACCACTCCACAGGATGAGATGAGGCAATGCAAGTCCGGGACCTATATGGGCTTAGCTACAGGACCTTTAAGATTTTATTAATTTGAGAGGGAGACAGAGAGAAAGAACAAGCAGGGGGCATAGCAGAGGAAGAGAGAGAAGCAGACTCCCTGCTGAGCAGAGAGCCCTCTGTGGGACTCAATCCCAGGACCCTGGGATTAAGACCTGAGCAGAAGGCAGCCTTCTAACCAATTTAGCCTCCCAGGCAACCCTACCTTAGGACTTTTTAATCATCCGTGGTAGGTATATTTAGAAATGGAAATGATTGCAACTTAAATATTATCCCAATTTAAATACATGCATATCAATTAAATAGATAAAATTGAAGAAATGAATGTTGGCAGGGGGAAAAAGTGTGATCTTCCAGTAAAAGTTTATTCTGATATATGACCATGGGAATAAGGATGCACACAGAGAGCTGAAGGGAAATAGTGGGAAATAAACCCAGTGAAACTTGTTGGAGTCTGTGAGCAAATGGGCAGCACCAGGTGTGCATAATTAATCTTTTGTTCCAATTCCTCAATGCAGAGCAGGAGTCAGCTCTTTAGAAATCCTCTTCTCACTTACTGTTGAAGCTGTTGTGGCCAGGTGCCCTCAGTCTGAAGTAATTAAAAACCCCTCACATGGGCTGCAGAAACCCCCTCCTGGAAAAACAATGCCAAGCTGTTAGAAAAGAAACGCTAGAACAGGAGGAGATTAAATGCAGTATCTCTGTGAGGTGCGTTATTCAGGATTTTTAGGATTAAAGATGTGATGCTCCGTGATTACTTGACTTCTTCCGCCCAGCGGTGAGATCAGTACTCGGTTCTTCTCGCACAGGGAGACTGGACTGCAGGCCTGGGAGAGTGGGGAGGAGCCTAGGGGGTGCGGGGTGTGTGGGGGAGCCTGGAGGGCGGTGAGGGGCCTGGAGTGGGTAACAGGCACCTAAGGGGGAAGACACACACACTATTGTGGTCATTTAGGCTGCGTGAATATCTGAGTGCTTAAGCTGCTTGGCAATCTTGTTTGGACAATGTGGTTTTACAAGTCTGGCAAGCTCTTCAGATGTGAACTTTACCTAAGTAAATAAAGCCATCTGCCTGGTCCAAAGTTTTCTTTTGTTTTGTACTGAAGTGGCTTCTTAGGAAAAGGACTAAGTATTCAGCTGTTTCAGGAGAAGCAAGAAATCCTTTCTTTTCCTTGTTTATCTTTAGGGAAAATAACCACTTCAAAGTGGAAGAGTAAGGAAAAATCCATAGAATTCAAGTTCAACAGAGTGTAAATTACTATTTTAAAGAAAAATTCTAGGGTAGTTTGAGAATTTTTGCATTTCTTGAGTTTTTAAAGTGTAGTGCCACCCAAGGTAACTAAGAAAAACTATTTTTAATTTTGTGTTTATAGAAGAGCCATGTTACATCTAATTTATCTATGACTTTACAAATCACTATAATTATAATTCAAGGTGGAAATAATGATTTGCAATACTCCACATAAAAATTATAATTCCTGTCCCTGAAATGATGCATTTTAAAATTGCTAAGTCAGTTTATAAAATGACTGTGGGTTGTTCTCACAGTCCTTATTTTTACAATTACCAACTCATCGCCATTGAGGGGAAATGTCATCAAAGATTTAGTGAGGCCATGAATCAAATATAGGAAGCTGTGGCAAGATGCTCAAATGAAAATTAAGACCATTTTCATTTTCAAATTGAAAGTAGCATATGCTAAACTTTGATTCAAAATTAAAAAGAACTATTTTTTTTGTTAGACTCAGAAAAATTTAAGTTTCAAAGTTGTTACTAAAACTTAATTCCTTTCAAAACTAACTTATGCTGATAATTAAGTCTTGAAATAAAATGGCAAAACACTATAGATTATTAACAAAAGTACTTTTGAACAGATCCAGATTCAGTTAGTTAGATTAAGATTGTATGTATTTAGGGGTGCCTGGGTGGCTCCGTCAGTTAGGCTTCTGACTCATGATTCAGCTCAGGTCATGATCTCAGGGTCATGAGTCAGAGCTTCATAAGGAGCTCTGTGATCAGTGGGAAGTCTGCTTGAGATTCTCTCTTTCACCCTCTGCTCACCCGCACACCCTGCTCCCACTCCCCCCATTTACACTGTCTAAATAAATAATAAATAAGTGAAATCTTAACAAAAATTTTGTGTATTTAATTTCTTTATTGAATGAGACAAATAGACAATTTGGTGTCTTATTTGAAGTTATTTAAATTTTGTCAGCTTCCAAAAAGAAAGAATATTCAATAAAAAAAAAAAACAAACTACTGTGGGAAGTGTTTTTCAATGAGGTCTTTCAAATCTATCTAGAAATCTTCATTCTGAAGTTTGTCAATAATGCTGGATTTGACACATAATTGGACAGAATGCTATCTGGTTTTAGTATATATGCTGTTTATGAACTTCTATAAATTATGCTTAGCATCTTTCTTGATTCTAGTGCCTTATGAAGTAGAGAGAAAACTGAAAGAAGAAAATATCACACTGAATTTGATAATGTGGGAAACCTGGGTGGCTCAGTCGGTTGAGTATCTGCCTTCAGCTCACATCATGATCCAAGGGTCCTGGGATCAAGTCTCCAATAGGGCTTCCTGATCAGCAGGGAGTCTGCTTTTCTCTCTGCCTGCTTCTCTCCCTGCCCGTGCTCTCTCTCTCTCTCTCAAATAATACAGTCTTAAAAAAAAAAGAAAAGAAAGAAAGAAAAAAAGAAAAGAAAAGAAATGGATAAAGTGGCTTCACATTTTAAGAAATCCACATCACCTGGGGCACCTGGGTGGCTCAGTGGGTTAAGCCTCTGCCGTCAGCTCAGGTCATGATCTCAGGGTCCTGGGATCGAGCCTGGCATTAGGCTCTCTGCTCAGCAAGGAGCCTGCTTCCCCCCTCTCTCTGCCTACTTCTCTGCCTACTTGTGCTCTCCCTCGCTGTCAAATAAATAAATAATAAAAAAAAATCTTAAAAAACAAAAAAAAGAAATCCACATCACCTTACTGACAACATAGTCACTCAGTGGGAAAAACTTGTAAGAGATAACATAGCACTGTAGCTTTGAATACTATTCAGAAGTGGTACAATAGATACAAATAAAAGGGAAACAAAGCATTACAAAGATAATCTTGAATCCATCCATTTTTAAAGTAAATCATTCACAAGTTTTCACACCCTAGTATTAACAAATGGTTTGATGTTACTTGGATTTGTACATTACATTAGATCCCAATATATCAGATTATCTGAATTTCATGGTTGAGAACCATTGATTTAGACAAGTCTTTTAATCTTTATTTGCCTCAGTTTCTCTTTCTGTAGGGTGAGTCGGGATCATTTTAACAAGTGAAGCAGTTGATTTTGCTATTGAATATTGAACATTTTTCCTTTTGTCCAACGGAATTTTTAGGTACAATTTAACTCGATTTTTTTCTTGTTCTTTGCTCTGAAAAATATCCATGTAGAAGAGGTAAAGAGTAGAATTTATGGACCAAAATAACAGAAAAATTCTTTGTTTCTCTCCAGTTTACACTTTATAAGCTATTTAGAAATAGTCTGGATTATCTTTAGTGCTTTATTAATTTTCACTTTTTTTGCTTCATTATTTTAAATCAGAAATGTCTTGCATATGAATAAAGCAAATTTCTCTTTTCTATAAGGCGTTTCCAACTATGATTATTGTATTTTTCCCTTAAATAGCACACACAGGCAGGTCAATGGTGTTGACATCAATGACCTCTGAGTGCCTTGTGCCCACAACCAGGGTAGGTGGTATGTATTGAAAGATGAACCCAGGAAGGTAAACTGGATTGGATTGTGGAGTGGATTTACCAAATATTTAAAAAACTCTGGCTGAGTGACCTGTCCACATCATTGTTAGCTCTTATAGTAGGAAGGTTGAAATGCAAAGAGCTCAGCAGTTCAATTAGCAGGTTCTTGCAAAGTTTAGGCAAAAGATTATGGGGGCTTGAATCAAGACAGTTGAGATGAGAATGGACAGGAAGAAACCAATTTGAGAGAAATTGATTTCATGGATCAAATTTTTGGGATTTTATGGCAAATTCAATGTTGGATCAAAAGGAAAGAAAAGGATTTAAACCTCTGGTAAGTTTATCCTGGGTGCATGATGATGTTATTAGTACAACAAATGGGTAATACAGAGGAACTGGGATGAGGGTGGCAGAACACTGTGAAAATTATCAAAATAGTGCAATGTGCTATTGGATCTTGAAGTCAAGAGTTTGAAATGTTAGAAGTCCCAAGCATTAAGGTTTAACAACCTTATCCAAATGTAGTCAACACTGAACCACTTCCTCCATCGTATTTCACTTCTTCATCTAGATGAGCAATTTGAAAATCTCAAAAATCTGTCTACCTTATAGAGAGAAATTTAGGTCAGCTCCTGCCAGAGTAATTAACATAAATAGCAGTTTTTACTCAATTTGTTTGAATACGCCATTAAAATCATGCTAAGAGTATTATTCTAAAAGTTGTTTCTGGGTTTAATAACTAGAGGCTTCAGGCTAAGGAAACTGAACACATATTCTGAGTTGCATTCTGGCATAATCACTCATTTCACAAGTGCTTAGTGAGCCCCTCCTGCAGGCCTTCCTTCCATGAGAGGAAGTTCACTCTGTTTCTAAAATATGGTAATACTTATTGAGTGCCCATAGCATTTTAACAATTTGGAGAGAGCATAATATAAGTCATATTTTGTTAGTTATACAAGTTAGTGGCAATTTTACCAAATGTTCAAAGTAATTTCCTCAGTATTCTAAGATACATTTTTTGTTTGTTTGTTTCTTTTTAAATTTCTTTATTTAAGAGAGAGATAGTGAGAGAGAGCAGGAGCAGAGGGGAGAGAGAGAAGCCCACTCCCCGCTGAGTATGGAGCCTGACACGGGGCTCAGTTCTGGGACCCCGGGATCATGACCTGAGCCAAAGGCTGATGCTTAACCGACTGAGCCACCCAGGTACCCCACTAGATATACTGTTTTATTTTTAACTTGTTTATATTTATTTAGGTGTCATTAGTTTAATTTCTATACTTCCTTAAAGGTTGGGCCATTTCAAAATGTCTCTATCAAAGTAGTCATTATTTGTACCATTCTCCTGAACTGAATTTAAAAAAATATAAAGTCTCATTTTGATTATCGACTTTAATATTTATTTTCTTGCTTGTGATGTAATTCTCATTCCTAACCAGAGAGCTGAAAAGATAACTTTGCCCATGTAAAACCAATGCAAAGCTGCTCATGCAAATGTTTTTGAAATTGCTAGAGCATTACTCAGGCTGATTTGACTGCTATTTTGGATTTTTTTTTCCCATTCTGTTTTATTGATCCACTTGGATTCCAACTAAATTCTCAAAAGTCAAATACATTTAAGATTTAACACACCTCAAAGTAATTTTCCTTGATTCTAAAATTACATATTATCCACTGAAAATTTTTAATCTGATAGATGTTTAAAACGTATTGCGGGCAGCATTCATAATTTCAAGCCAAATTTCAGAAATGATAGTCTGTGAACTGATTTGGATCTTTGCCAAGAAGTGCTGTAAAAGTTGACCTTTAAAGTTTTACAAATATTCAGTTAATTTTCTACTCCTTCTGATTGTTGCCTGAAGCAGAAATGAAGTATTTTCAAGAAGGAGACTAACCAAGATGTTTTGAAAGAGATCTCTATCTCTTATTGTTGTTCATTTTATTTCTATAGCAACTGGGGACTCGGTATTTGCTTTTCAAATATATTTGGTTACAGTTATTAATACTATGCAGAGCTAGTACCAAACTCTTTAGTGTTAAAGCGAACCATGAACACCTGTCCTACACTGTAATGATAATAACTACATTGTTGTTTTCCAGACTTCATAAACAGGACTATATGAAATTGTGATTGAGTTGAGGAAAAAATAGGTTATTGTATTTTTGGTGAACAAATCTTGCTCTTGAATGAAAGTTACATCACCACATGGTTGAGACTGGTGATATATATTTTTCTACTCCCATTTTCCTAGGAATGACATATTTTAAGTTTGTTCAGTTTTGTTTTTTTGTTTTTTGTTTTTTAATTTAGTTGTCAGAGAGAGAGGGAGAGAGAGAGCTAGCTAGCACAGGCAGACAAAGTGGCAGGTGGAGGCAGAGGAAGAAGCGGGCTCCCTGCCGAGCAAGGAGCCCGATGTGGGGATTCGATCCCAGGACGCTGGGATCATGACCTGAGCCGAAGGCAGCCGCTTAACCAACTGAGCCACCCAGGTGTCCCAAGTTTGTTCAGTTTTGATGGCTATTTTCAAATCTATGGAATCTAATTAGAAGATCCCAGACTAGGGGCACCTGGGTGGCTCAGTGGGTTAAGCCTCTGCCTTCCGCTCAGGTCATGATCTCAGGATCCTGGGATTGAGTCCCGCATCGGGCTCTCTGCTCAGCATTGAGCCTGCTTTCTCCTCTCTCTCCCCCTGCCTCTCTGCCTACTTGTGATCTCTGTCTGTCAAATAAATAAATAAAATCTTAAAAAAAAAAAAAAAAAGAAGATCCCAGACTAAATTCTTGGGTTTGGCTTTTAAGAATTTTCTCCAGTTTCTTTGCTTCTTATTGTTGCTGTATTTATTTATTCATTTTTAAAGATTTTATTTATTTATTTGACAGAGAGCACAAGTAGGCAGAGAGGCAGGGAGAGAGAGAGGAGAAAGCAGGCTCAATGCTGAGCAGAGAGCCCGATGTGGGGCTCAATCCCAGGACCCTGGGATCATGACCTGAGCTGAAGGCAGAGGCTTTAACCCACTGAGCCACCGAGGTGCCCCTTGTTGCTGTATTTAAATCAGAGTCTCTAAGAACTATTTTTGAAAAATAAATTTAACATGGGGGCTCCTGGGTGGTTCAGTCGGTAAAGCATCTGCATTTGGCTCCTGTCATGACCCTGGAGTCCCAGGATTGAGTCCCAGGGTTGAGCCCTGGGATCAGGCTCCCTGCTCAGCAGGGTATCTGCTTCTGCTCCCTGAAACAACCCACCCCTGCTTATGCCCCCTCACTCTCCCACTCATGCTTTCTCTCTTTCTCACTCTCCCTCTCAAATAAATAAAATCTTTAAAAAAAATAGTTTTTATATTCTTTCCAGAAAAGCAGTCATAGATATTTAAAAAAATAGTCAGTAAATTTAATTAGAAATGTCAATAAATATTTGCCACTTACCCTCCATCATTCACACTTAAAACTAAGGCTGAGTTGAAAAACAACAACAACAACAAAAAAACCTCTATGCTTTAAAAAACAAAACCTAAAGAAATCTTCAAATTTGACATTTTACCCCCAAGAAACTCCTTGCACATTTTAATCAACTTCGATTGTGCCTAATAATCTTATTTACAAAGTGAAGTTTCTCAGCAGGCATAAGCCTGAATCTTCTATACAACACAAGGAATTTTTTAAGCTTTTACTTTCTGTCTCAATTGTTCATTTAACTCCACAACAACAACACTGGTCTGTTTCAAAGAGGAAAGAGGAAGAGATTTCTATATTGATCTAAGCAGGTCAGGGCCATAACTAGTTTGAGAAATATTAAACCCAGAGATCATACTGTAATAACTGGGTATCGGTTTTATTCGGTTTTGTTTTTCCATGAATACTAATGTCTAAAAAAAAAAAATTATCCTACCTAGTTTATTTGGGTCCCAAATTATGTGTGGAATTTGCTTCTTTGTTAATAGTTAAATAACTAAAGGTGATGTAAAAACTAGTGTTGTGCCAAAGCCTACAACAAATAGTGGATTATAAATGAACATTTTGATATGTTTTTTTCTGCCAGGCTCTGGTAGTCCCTCTCCCCAGAAGGCTCTGCTCTGCAGGTGAGGACATGTTGATACCAGGGTTTCTTCCTGACATTTCTACATTTGGATTTTAATTTACTGTATCCCTTTGAACAATAATAGCCTTCGATCAATTAGGTGAAACTAATGGCAAAGGTTTTAAAGAACAATGCAAATACTTTTTTTTGACCTGTGAAATGACAGTAGATTATAATCTACAACATTAACACTCATAGAAAGTATATTTGACTCTTCACCAGAAGATGTTACTTAATTTCTGCTTCAGATTTACACAGAGCTAAATGCAAACCACCTGCTTATAATAAATAAATCTGTGTACATTAGCATGGAAGTTTTGAATATGAATAAATGGAAAAAGGAGAAGTTGCTACAGGACTAAAGTTGGAATCACGTGATTTTAAAGTTTGTGGAAAGTTTTTTTTTTTCCCCTTTTTTTATGGTCTGTGCGTTATGTGTCAAGGTTTTAGATGTGAGCCCTCTTCAAAGTTGTCAGACTTCGTTTCCCTCCAGCTGGTTTGGAGCTGATTTTCCAACTTCTTTCACAAGTAAGATTTTAAACAACTTTAAAGAAATTGTATACTGACTTCTTAATTCAAAATTCAGATGAATGTAATGCTGTGGTTTCATTGCTAAGAATTTTCTTTGTTCTGCCTTTTATTTTCTTTTGGACACAAATTGATTAGGACATTTAAAAATGTTACTGCCTGTATAAAACAAAACAAAACAAAACGGTCTTTATTTTTAGTGTAAGGTTAATGATGTTTGGTTGGGGATGCTTCTTTTTGTCTTTGTTATTTTTGGGTAGTCCGTGCTTACTTTAGAGGGATCTTAATAGACTTTTCAAAAGCCTCAGTATTGTTTACAGTTTGTAACTAAGCTAGATGAAAATAGCTAGATGTGTCCGTAAAAGAATGTATTCCTCCTGAAATACCTGATCCATATGGGGGGTAGGGGTTAGGAGAGGAGACCTAAAACTTTGCTACTCTTACTAAGTTATGAAATATATATTTTTCCAAATCTCAGTGAGTCACTCCACCCTCATGGAACTGTTCTGTGTTAGTCACCAGGACCACAGCTTCTTAAAATTCCTGTACCCAGCCTAAGGCATGTCCCCAGGAGCCTCAGTGCAGTGGTCCTTGCCCCACTTCCCCTCAGGGCTTGTGGTTGAGAGAGAGCCCATCACAGACCTCACACTCCTACCTCTCTTCACAGGTGTCTTAGGGCATTTCAGAAATTTGGGTTTTGTCTGTTCATCTAAAGTTATGAATCTCTTGGGACAAACATTGTATTGTCTCCTTTAAAATTTTTCTCCTTGGGACGCCTGGGTGGCTCAGTTGGTTAAGCGGCTGCCTTTGGCTCAGGTCATGATCCCAGCGTCCTGGGATTGAGTCCCACATCGGGCTCCTTGCTTGGCGGGGAGCCTGCTTCTCCCTCTGCCTGCCTCTCTCTCAGCCTGCCTCTCTGTCTGCCTGTGATCTCTCTCTCTCTCTAACTAATAAATAAATAAAATCTTAAAAAAATTTTTTTTTCTCCTTTTTAGCTACCTCTAATACTGTAGTGTTGTATGAAAAACATACACTCAAAATATTATTGCTAAAGGAATGAAATTCAGTGTCTCTTGGTTGGTAGATAATAATTGCTATTTTTTGATATTATAAAAATTCTCTAAGGTTATGAATTCAGTTTATCAATGATCGATTCTGATGGTATAATATCTGCCCCATAATCCATGTAGAGTTTGTGACAAAAATATCTTCTGTCTTTTGCAGGAAAAAATGTGTGAGGTGACTACTTTTTCTTTAAAACAATAACCCCCAACACTAGTTGGTAAAGACTGTATGATGTATGATTACTAACACTCATTCCTAATAAGTCTTAAATCTACTTTTCCTTTATTTGTTATGGAGATATTAGATTAACGGATTGCTGAATGCAGGTGATTAAATACATTTATATTTGGTTCCATTCCAAAGAGTCAGCAGAAAGGAACATTCTATTAACATTTTACATCTTGCCTGATTAGACAGATGTTCTAGAATGTCCTTTACTGAAATATTTCATTCCTTCTTTAAAATAATCCTCTACTTGATTTGTTTTAGTTATTTCAAAGGGATGAAATTATTATTTTTTAAAAGATTTTATTTATTTTTTGAGAGAGAGTGAGTGAGTGAGAGAGAAAGAGAGTACAAGTAGGGGAGGGGCAGAGGGAGATAGAGATTCTCTGCTGAGCAGGGAGCCCCACATTGAAGGGCTCGATCCAGGGGCTCCAGAATCATGACCTGAGAAAGGCAGCTGTTTAATTGACTGAGCCACCCAGATGCCCCAAGATGAAATTATTTTTATGGCTATAAAACATAACATCAAAGATATAAAAGTAGTTAAACAGAGGGACACAGTGACACACAAATTTGGTCATGATCACTATTTATATTACAAAGATTATTATAGGAGCTGATTTGAGTTAAAACAATAATGACCTTATTTAAAAAAAATGATATGAACCACCACAATGAAAGATATAACACACTCTAGTATAAAAAAGTGCAGATAGGAAATATGGGGATGCAAAAATAAAGGTAGGAAAGTTTTATGATTTCAGGTGCTTATCTAAGGGTTACTGCTCATCACTGAGTCACTATTAGAGGGGTTCTACAAGTTTGGCTCTGAGCTCCTTTGCTCCAAATAGATATAATATTCACACTATCCATGTAACAATAAACCAGGCACTCAAGATAAGTAAAGCTCATCCTGAAAATGAAATAAGTGAAATGGCTATTTTGTTTTCTCAGGAAGCAGGCACTGAAAGATCCTGGATTATGCTGTCAACAACATCCTTAGTATTTACAATAATGAAATTCTTAAATTTTTCTTAAGATTTTATTTATTTATTTGACAGACAGAGATCACATGTAGGCAGAGAGGCAAGCAGAGAGAGAGGGGCAAGCAGGCTTCCCGATGCAGGGCTCGATCCCAGGACTCTGGGATCATGACCTGAGCCGAAGGCAGAGGCTTTAACCCACTGAGCCACCCAGGCGCCCCTACAAAGATTCTTAAAATCTTAAAAGATTCTTGAATGTCCTTCAGTGCACATTTAGACCACAGTGCCAGTTTCGGGAAGGAACTAAAGAATATTGTGTCCACTATTTTGGTAAAAATGTTTTTAGATCTATGGTAGTCTGGCTTGACCCAAGGATAAAATATCTTTCAATCAATGGAATTTACTTTTTTCTGGAAGCGGCAGGAAAAAAGTCCACTTTGTTGTTAGTGAAATATTTGCAAGTTTTAACTACCAACTTATGGTGCAATGAGACTTCTTTTTCGAGAGTGGGTGCCTAGAACTGGCACAGAGCTGCTTGTCTTCCTTGTGCAGGCAGCTTAAACAAGTTCATTTGAGCAGGGCTAAACGTTTCTTTAGAAAAAATTCTGGGTCCAATACTAGGCTCTGAGGCTTTTATACATAGAACATGGCCACAAACAGGTTATCTCACTTATGTGACTGAGCTCCTTAAATTGCATTTAGCACATATATATGCATGTATACTTTTATATAAACATACAGAGGGGATCCATAAATCTCCACAAATATACATATGCTTCATAAAAATACCTAATATTTTTATTTTGAAAAATTCCAAGCATGTGACAAAGTTCGAAGAACTTTACAGTAAAAATTCCATAAACCCCCAACTGAAATTCTACCATTAACACTCTATTATTCTTGTTTTACCACTTGTATATTCATCTATACATTCATCTAAGTAAATTGCAGACATCTGCACTTTTCCCTAATAACTTCATATCATTAGAGTTCAATATTTCTTCATAGTTTTGTTAAAAGCAAGTATTATATTTTTGTAATATATGAAATATGTTATCACATATACAATATTATCTAGTATAACATACATTAATATTATGTCATAATATTTTATGACTTTAATATAAAATTTACACATAAGAATATACAGATCTTGGGGGGGCACCTGGGTAGCTCAGTGGGTTAAGCCTCTGCCTTCGGCTCAGGTCATGATCTTGGGGCCCTGAGATCCAGCCCCACATCTGGCTCTCTGCTCAGCAGGGAGCCTGCTTCCCCGTCTCTCTCTATCTGCCTCTCTGCCTACTTGTGATCTCTCTCTCTCTGTCAAATAAACAAATACAATCTTTCTAAAAAAATAGAATATACAGATCTTAAGTGTACATTAGTTGACTTTTGAAAAATGTGTATGTCTGTGTTCCCAAATGGAATATCCTTAGCCTAGAAAGTTCCTCATATAGTTTCCCAGCTAGTCCCCACCTCTAACACCTACCTCTTATCCACAGTGATTACTGTGTTGTGATTCTTTTCCATCACAGATTAAACTTGCTGGTTCTAGAAATTTATATAAACAGAATTACACAAATTGTATTCTTTTTATTGTCTTTTTCTGCTTATCATTGTTTTTGAGAGTCATCCAAATTGTTGTATATATCATCTTTATTAAAAAAATATTTTATTTATTTATTTATTTCAAGAGAGAGAGAGAGTTGGTGTGTGTAGGAGAGCTGGGGAGAAGGGCAGAGGGAGAGAAAAACTCAAGCAGACCATGCACTGAGAGTAGAGCAGGATATGGGGCTTGATCCCATAACCTGTGAGATCATGACCTGAGCTAAAAACAAAAATCCCAACTGACCAAGCCACCCAGGCATCCCTGTATGCTGGTGCTGGTTTTTTTTTTTTTTTTTAAATCCTGGCTAGTCTTCTGTTGTATGAATATGCCAGTATTTGTTTATTTATTCTCTTAATGATGATTGGACATCTAGGCTTCTTCTAGATTGGGGCCATTATGATTAAAATTGCTTTTAACATGCTCATTTTCATTTCTTTTGGATAAATGCCTGACCTATTTTCAGTTTTTTCATTAAGTCCATTCCACTAAGTAATTATACCATTTAACACTCCCAACAACAACATGTAAGTATTCCAGTTGCTCCTTATCTTTACCAGTATTTAGTGTTATTGATCTTTTTAAGTTAAGCCATTCTGGTGGGCATGTGATGTTGGTCATTTCTACATATTTTCTGAAGTATCTGTTCAAAATTTGTCTATTTAAAAAATTGGGCTGTTTTATTCATAACTGGTTGGAATTCTTTATATATCCTGGTTGCTAGTCCTTTGTCAGATAAAGATTTTTGAATATTTTCTTCCTGACTATGAATCTCATTCATTTTTTTAATGGTATCTTTTCATGAGCATTATGTTTTAATTTTAAATGAAGTCTTACTAATTTTTTTTCTTTCATGGATTATTACTTTCCATAATCTAGAGCATTTTGCCTACCCTCAAATATGGAAGCTATTCTACATTTTCCTGTGAAGGACTTATGGTCTTAACTTTTTATATTTAAGTTTGTGGTCCATTTAGAGTTAATTATTATGTATGGTGTGAGGTATGGATTGAGTTAATTTTTTTTCTCCATGAAAATATCCAGTTATTCCATTTCTACTTGTTGGATAGACTATATACTTTTTCCAATGGATTATTCTGGTGGCTTTTTAAGGTATTATTTATTATTATTATTTATTTTTTTAAGAGGGAGGGAAAGAGCAGAGAGAGAGGGAGAGAGAATCAGTCCTAAATCCTAAAAGAATCCGATGGCTCTGTGCTCAATGCAGAGCCTGCCTCCGGCCTCAATCCCATGACCCTGAGATCACAACCTAAGCTAAAATCAAGAGTCAGCCACTTAACAGACTGAGCCACCCAGGCAGCCCACTCTGGTGACTTTTTCAACAATCAGGTTATCATTTAAGTATGTGTATGGGTCAGTTACTAGGCTCTTTATTATTTCCTTTGATCTATTTGCAGGTTCCTTAGTTAAGTACTATTTTGTCTTGATTATTGGAACTTTACAGTATTTTTTTGGAGTCAGATAGTCATAAGTACTCCAATTTGGTTATTTTTATTTATAAGGTTGCTTTAGACATTTTAGGTCTTCTGTAATTTTATAAAAAATTACAACCAGTTTAGGGGCACCTGAGTGGCCGAGTCAATTAGGTGTCTGACTCTTGATTTCAGCTCAGGTCATGATCTCAGGGTTGTGGGACTAAGCCCCAGTCAGGCTTTGTGCTCAGTGGGGAGTCTGAGATTCTTGTTCTCCCTCTCTTTCTGCCCTTCCTCCCTGCTCTCTTTCTCTCTGTAAAATAAGTAAATAAATCTTTAAAAGAAAACCCCAAATCTACAACCACTTTATCAAAATGTATAAAAGAAAAAACCCTGGCTGAGGCTATTTCCTGATTCTTTGAATCTATGAATCAATTTGGAGAATTGGCATCATAATACTGAGTTTTACAATCCTTAATCATGGAATATATCTTCATTTTAAAAATTATTCTTAAAAATGTTCTTAAGTTTTAAATGTAGAACACTTGTCCATCTTTTGTCAAATTCATTCCTAACTATTTCATATTTTTTGGTAGTATTATAATCAGATTTTTAAAAAATATTTTATTTATTTACTTGAGAGAGAGAGCCCATGAGAGAGAGCATGTATAGGGGGAGGAGTAGAGGAAGAAGAAGCAGGCTCTCCACTGAGCAGAGAACCTAAAGCAGTGTGGGGCTCAGTCCTAGTAGATCATGACCTGAGCTGAATGAAGGCTTAATTGAGTTAGCAAGTGAATCACCCAGGTACCCTCAAAATGTTTTTTTTTTTTTTTTGGTAGTCATTTATGTACATAGATGTGTAGAGAATTTTTCTCTTCATCATAAATTCAGGTAGCCTGCAAGGGTGTCCTTTTAGGGAAAATGTCACAATGTACCTTCTGATTACGCTCTTTCCAGCAGCCTCTGTTTCTGTCATAGGCATGTGTGTATGTTTTTGCAATAAGAAATATACATATGGTCATTTGGATGACCAAAATATATTTCTCATATATGTTTGGTCTTCCTCCACATTTCTTGGCTCACAGCTTCCAAAATCCTTGGACTTTCCTACGTGTCAAGAGTGATTAGGCTGTCTTTTGTTATATTAGTTAAAGTGATTTTTTGGACCTCACCTATGGGTTGAGTCTAGCTGCCAGAAGACCAACCATATGATTAGATGGTTGAAACTTTCAGTCTCCTCCCTATCTCTCCGTTCACCCCTCCCCCCAATTTCCAGGGAGGAAAGAGGTGCTGGAGGCTGAGTATCCCATGGTTAATGACTTAGTCATGAATGTGCAATGAAGCCTTCATTAAATCCCAAGAGGACTGGGTTTGGAGAGCTCCCAGGTTGGTGAACATGTGGAGATGCAGGGAGAGGAGTGCTCCTAGAGAAGGCATGGAAGTTCTGCCCCTCTCCCCCATATCTCACCTTATGTATCCCTTCATCTGGTGGTTGATTTTATCCTTTCTCATATCCTTTAATAAGCTGGTAAATGTGTTTCCCATGAGTTCTGTGCACATCCCTAGCAAATTAATCATGCCTAAGGAGGAAGTGATCAAAAACCCCAATCTGCAGCTGGTCAGTCAGAAGTACTGTAGGTAACAGATGGGGCTGGTGACTGGCTTGTGCCTAATCTTGGGGGTGGAGGGCAGTCTTGTGAAACTGAGCCCTTGACTTGTGAAATCTGATGCTGTCTTTGGGTAGATGGTGTCAGAATTGAGTTGAATCTTTGCTGTTGTTGCGGGGGACCCCCTCCCATAATGCTGGAATTAGGTCCAGGAACCCAAAAATGGTTTTTAATTTGTTTTTAATCAACCTTACTTTTAAAGTGGAAAAGTACGTCTTTTTAGTGTAAAATCTTCTAAGATTCTGGCACTAGGTTTCCATTTTTTTCTTCCATAGTAATTTTCATGAGAGACTGTGACAGGGACACATCTTCTTAAATAGATGCTATTGACGCTAGATATTTGGGTTCCTCTTTTTTCCTGAGTTTAGCTCACATTCTGAGTCAAATAGCAGACCTATATTACAGGGTGAAGAAGGGTCCCAATTTGTTGTCAAGAGGCTGGGCCCATTTTTCAGGGTGTGTCTTGGCCAATGGTGATAGTGTGCAATGGTGGTAGATGTTTTGTTTGGCACTATTCAAATGAATGTTACTGGGACCCTTCTAGTTGTAGTTGACCTTAGTTTTTAAAATCCCCCAATATAAGCCTTCAGGCTAGGATGTGAGTCTCTACATTCTTAGCCATCAAAGTCTGCTGTTAAATGTAGTTTGAAAATAATACGTACATTAAAATGATGTTCAGGGAAAAGGAACAAAATAAGTGCATTTTACTGCTCTGTCCAAAGCATGGTGGAAACAGGTCGAGGAAGGAAAGAGCTCAGAAGGATTTCTGACCACTGACTGCAGAGCAGTACTTAAGCTGTTGGCTCATCAGTCTAACATGAGCATTATTCTTTTCACAAATTAGTGAACATTAAATTCTTATTTAGATTTACTGAGCACATTTATTTAACTTTCCACTAGAATTATTTTTTAATGTTCTTCTTTATTGCATTAATATATGTCAAATGCAATAGCTATAAAAAGAAAATGCTTCTTGATCTTTCCCACAGCTTTCCATATCAGATATGTTATGTAATTATATTTTGTATCACTAGAATATAAATTCCTTGAAGAAGATATTCTTAATTTCTTTATGTCTGTGCCTCCAGGGTTTGGGATGCTGCTTGGCTCATTGCATCTAGGTTAATATTTGCTAGTTATTTCCAGCTGCTGGTCCCTCCTGTAGGCCCTGGAGATACAAAGTTACCAAGATAGGTGGTTATGTGACACTTACACTCTGCCAGCTGTCCACCAGGGAACAGACCATGAAATAACCAATAGCATGAAACTGAAACGCTGTTTTAAGAATACACCCATTGGCGCACTTAGATGAGATAGAACACAGTGTTCATGGGGGACTTTCTGGAAGAAGTGCCTATTATGGTGAAATCTGAAGTCTGCTATGGGACTCAGGTAAAAGGGTAGGGAGCATGTCTCAGCCTGAAGGAAGAGCCCAGGGAGAGGTTGGCAGGTTTGAGGGAGTAAGAGAAGTCCAGATGATGAAAAATGAGCAAGGAGGAGATTGTGGTGCAGAACATGATGGGGAGAGGCTGTGCCTAGGTGTAGGAGAACCCCTAA
>RCUC01159942.1:0-73871 GCA_003697995.1 Taxidea taxus jeffersonii | reverse complement strand
CCTAGCCTCAGCAATCAGACAACAAAAAGAAATTAAAGGCATCCAAATCGGCAAAGAAGAAGTCAAACTATCGCTCTTTGCAGATGATATGATACTATATGTGGAAAACCCAAAAGGCTCCACTCCAAAACTGCTAGAGCTTGTACAGGAATTCAGTAAAGTGTCAGGATATAAAATCAATGCACAGAAATCAGTTGCATTTCTTTACACCAACAACAAGACAGAAGAAAGAGAAATTAAGGAGTCAATCCCATTTACAATTACACCCAAAACCATAAGATACTTAGGAATAAACCTCACCAAAGAGGCAAAGAATCTATACTCAGAGAACTATAAAGTACTCATGAAAGAAATTGAGGAAGACACAAAGAAATGGAAAAATGTTCCATGCTCATGGATTGGAAGAATAAATATTGTGAAAATGTCTATGCTACCTAAAGCTATCTACACATTTAATGCAATGCCTATCAAAATCCCATCCAATTTTTTCAAAGAAATGGAACAAATAATCCTAAAATTTATATGGAACCAGAAAAGACCTCGAATAGCCAAAGGAATATTGAAAAAGAAAGCCAAAGTTGGTGGCATCACAATTCCAGACTTCAAGCTCTACTACAAAGCTGTCATCATCAAGACAGTATGGTACTGGCACAAAAACAGACACATAGATCAATGGAACAGAATAGAGAGCCCAGAAATAGACCCTCAACTCTATGGTCAACTAATCTTTGACAAAGCAGGAAAGAATATCCAATGGAAAAAAGACAGCCTCTTCAACAAATGGTGTTGGGAAAATTGGACAGCCACATGCAGAAAAATGAAATTGGACCATTTCCTTACACCACACATGAAAATAGACTCAAAATGGATGAAGGACCTCAACGTGAGAAAGGAATCCATCAAAATCCTTGAGGAGAACACAGGCAGCAACCTCTTCGACCTCAGCCGCAGCAACTTCTTCCTAGGAATAATGCCAAAGGCAAGGGAAGCAAGGGAAAAAATGAACTATTGGGACTTCATCAAGATCAAAAGCTTTTGCACAGCAAAGGAAACAGTCAAGAAAACCAAAAGACAACTGACAGAGTGGGAGAAGATATTTGCAAACGACATATCAGATAAAGGGCTAGTATCCAAAATCTACAAAGAGCTTAGCAAACTCAACACCCAAAGAACAAATAATCCAATCAAGAAATGGGCAGAGGACATGAACAGACATTTCTGCAAAGAAGACATCCAGATGGCCAACAGACACATGAAAAAGTGCTCCACATCACTGGGCATCAGGGAAATACAAATCAAAACCACAATGAGATACCACCTCACACCAGTCAGAATGGCTAAAATGAACAAGTCAGGAAATGACAGATGCTGGCGAGGATGTGGAGAAAGGGGAACCCTCCTACACTGTTGGTGGGAATGCAAGCTGGTGCAACCACTCTGGAAAACAGCATGGAGGTTCCTCAAAAAATTGAAAATAGAGCTACCTTATGACCCAGCAATTGCACTACTGGGTATTTACCCTAAAGATACAAACGTAGTGATCCAAAGGGGCACGTGTACCCGAATGTTTATAGCAGCAATGTCCACAATAGCCAAGTTATGGAAAGAACCTAGATGTCCATCAACAGATGAATGGATAAAGAAGAGGTGATATATATATACGATGGAATACTATGCAGCCATCAAAAGAAATGAAATCTTACCATTTGCGACGACATGGATGGAACTAGAGCGTATTATGCTTAGCGAAATAAGTCAACTGGAGAAAGACAACTATCACATGATCTCCCTGATATGAGGAAGTGGAGATGCAACGGGGATGGGGTTTAAGGTGGTAGGAAAAGAAAAAATGAAACAAGATGGGATCGGGAGGGAGACAAACCAAAAGAGACTCTTATAATGTCATAAACTGAGGGGGGTGGAGGGGAGAGGGGTTGGGAGAGGGTGGTGGGGTTACATTTTATGTTTAAATTTAAAAAAGCTTAAATAAAAAAAAGAGAGAAAAAAATAAATAAAAATTAAAAAAAAATAAAAAATAAAAAATAAAATAAAATCCAGTAATGCTTATTATAGGGAAGTGGAAATAAGATTTCAAAAGACAGTTTCCCTATTCTCATAGTTCCCAGCACTCCTGGTTTTACTGTCCTTGGTTATTTATATTAAATTCAGTTAGATACATAGGTAAAACTAAGTCAAAGGTGGACTTAAATGATTAGATAAACCAAAGGCATAATAAAATAAATATGGAAAATATTAAAAAAGATTTAAATAGTATTAATTTACTAAGCAATGGCTTAGTAAATGGTGACTGTATAAAGTGAATGTGTAAAAGCATAGTAATACTGACTATCACATGTTCATTGATTTAAAAGTGTGCCAAGCACTTTTCATGTTATTTAGTTGAATCTGCACAACAACTCTGTGGAGCATTATTCTTTTACACCCATTTTACAGATGCAGGGATGCTAAGAGAGAAAAGAGAGGTCACATTCCCAGAGCAGCCAGCTCTGCCCTGCTCCAAAGCGCTTCAGCTCTTAGTGTCTATTATTTAATACACACACATTTGTTGGCAGGCTATCTGTGGCTGCTGTTCTGCTAGGACAGTTGAGTTGCATTATGGTGACAGGGGCTGGGTGGCCCGCAAAGACCGAATATTTACTCTACAATCCTTTACAGAAGAAGTTTGCCAACCCCTGATCCACAGGATTAGGCCGATCCTTGGAACAAGTTTCCAAGCAATGTGACCCTTAGGTCTCTCACCAGTTCTTCACTCAAGATAAAGTGCCTCAGTGTGAAGATTTGAATGCAACTAATTTTACTCATTTGTTTCCTCCCCAGTGGAACTTTTGGGAATGTCAGGAATGGTTGCGTTAGTCACCGTAGGACTGAATTTAGACTCCTTAAGCTTTAAACCGAGGATTGAGTTAATAATTACTAAGTAAGTCTCCTATTGTGTACTTGGTATAGATATCATAGAAGTTTTGTGCTTAAGTGGTTCTGCCTTCTTGGATACACAAGACACCCCTTTTGTAACTTTTTTCTGCCTTTTAATTCTGAATTTTATTATCGGTTATATTTGAAAGCACTTAAGGTACCAACAATTATTGACATTGATTGATATTCTTTTGTTATGAATTATGTAGGTGTGGCTCAGAGGCTGTGGTCTTTTTATACATAACTCTTGATAAAAATTTACTTTGGATTGTGAGAAATTTTAAAAATACCTCATTCCTTTGTTTCCTTCATGACATCTATGAATGGCAACATCCTAATATGGGAAGAGCTGGAGAAGGAAAGTAGCAGAAAGATGCCACACCAGCCAAACTCTTACCTGCCCTCTACATTTGGTAATGCAAGGTGTCATGTGACTATCTCTGCGTGGAAGGAAAACCATTTGCCTGTCTTCTCAGATAAATAAATTAGGCTCTGCAGAGAGCTGTACTAAATTATAGGATTATTTCAGAATTACTTCATAAGTCCTAGCCCAGTATAGATCAAATGAAAGCAAATGATAAAACAAGAAGCCATAATCCTGAAATTTCCCAGGAAGATTCATTTTTTAAAACATAGATGACTATCCATGGTTCTGAAATCATGGTCTGTTTCCTTTTTTGGTGTTTAAAATGTTCTTTATTTTATGAAATCGCAGTGATAGAAGATGGTATCTTTTTAAAAATAACTTCTCTTGGCAAAATTTAAAAATTGGCACCTGTAACTCTTCTAATGTTGTGTCTATGTGAATATGATACTTACCTGGTTTTTAGACTCCAGAAGCTTGGGGATAAATAGTTCATAGAACTTTTTGTCTGAATTTGGACAGTTTCCTGAGCTCAGTCATGCTGTCTGTCAGCATCATTATGTATTACTCATTGTATTCATTTCATTGTTTACTCTTCTATCTTAATGTCTACTGTGATCTGGATGTTGTATCTCAGTTTGGGGCTACATAAGTAAGTCCCCTTCTCAGAAGGCACTCATTATTAAGTGATTGGGCATGTTTATGTAAGAAATCAGTAAGTATGAATCATTATATATTTATTGGGATCCTGCTATATGTACAGAATTTTTTTTTAGGTCCTGTGGAGACATTTGAAAAAGTATTCTCAGTTATTCCATCATTTCTGAATTTCAGAAAACTAAGCATTGGGGGCTGGGGGGACCTCAAACCCTTCCTTTCTCTGAGATCTGAATCTAATGAAGCAGGAGATGGGAATCAGATAGAGAATCAGACCATCTACTTAATGGGTGTAATGCTATGTCACAGAATATGGTTTTCCTCTGAAGCCAAAATGAGGCTTCCTAATGCTGCTTTCCAAATGTAGATCTTGGGACCCACCTGTGAGGAGGCTGGTTTGTGGAAAAGGCACACTCACCTAGTTAGCTGAAAGGGAAAGTTCCAGTGGAGGGCCCCAAGAGGAGGCAATCAGCTTATAGAAGTCAAACCTGGACTGGGTACAAGCATGTTACCACATGGTACCACAACAGCTCTAAGCCCAAACCACTGTGTTCTGTCTACTCAGTAAGACTCTGGGGACAGGCCAGGTGTATAGCTATATGGAAAGCAATACAGGTGATTCTAATTCACTTGTCTGCTTAACGAACCATAGTGGTACAGACAATTGGCACTGTAGGGATTTAAAGGAGAGTCACTTCCAATGAGAGTGCTTAGGATGGTTTTATGAAGAACTTGGGATTAGAGTTAGCCTTATGAGATTTTTGGGAATTCAGTAGATGGGAAAGCAGACAGGAGAGATTTTTAAGGTAAGGGACTTTCAAGCAAATCATGAAGGAAGAAATCCTGCAGAGGGCAGTGGGGTGATACAGTCAGCTGTTGAAAAGTCAAGGTTAAGTAGGTGGTTCTGGGCTTACCTGTGGCAGACCCAACAGTTTGATATGATACGAGCTAATCTCAGCAAAACTGTCACATCACCGATAGGGGGAAGAGGTGGAGAACTTTATTTTTCTGCCTTGCTCTTACTGTTCTCCTATGAGAGGCACCCCATGGGCATGATGTGATGAAGAGTATTGGAGAATATGGAGCCGGGTGGATTTTAGTTCCAACAAAATACTTTTAAATGTTGACTGCAACAATGCTGGAGGCAAGGACCTCCGCTAAGAATGATAGATATGTGATACATGCTTTTATGTGAAAAGGCAACTATTAAAAAACCCATTGTTTAAAATGTGATTTATTTTCCATTCATTCTAGGTTTCTAATAATGTTTTCAGGTCTATACCAACAATTATTATATACTTTCTTTGGTATTGTAATCGGATGTGGAGAAACCAAGTATTTAGGATTTCACACTGTGGTTTTCTTGTTCATCTTATTTGCAACAGTAAATTTTGTAAGGTAAGAATTATATTTTAAAGTTTGCTTCCTTGACTTAAGTTCTTAAGCCCAGAACTAGTATTGGGAGGTAGTGAGTGATAGCAAGAAGAGTTCTGGATGTGACGTCAGAAAACCTATGTTGTTGCCAAGGTCCTGACAAAGAGTGAACTCTCTTCACTCTTCATAGTTACATCTAGAAAAGGAGAAGGGGCAAGGACAGCAGCAGCAGCATGATAAACCATGAGCTTGATAGAAATGCTCACTCATGGGCCCACCCCAAGGTGTTGAATTGCATCTCTAGAGATGAGATCCAGGAAACTGTTTCAACATGTTTGTTAATGTTTGTGCAACACTAGAGTAGATTAATGGTTCTTGACATTTTTGTTGACTTTCATCCTCATTTCTAGGATAAAGCCATTTATTAAGCACCTACCATGTACATTATACTATTAATACTAATACAATCTTATGAAGTAGGTGTTATTGCATCATTTCACAGATGAAGACCAGGAAGGTTAAAAACTTGCCTAGAGTTACCCAATTTGAAGGGCAGAATTGGGGTTTATTTATTATTTTTTAAAAGATTTTATTTATTTATTTGAGAGAGAGGGAGAAGCAGGCTCCCCACTGAGCAGGGAGCCCAATTTAGGGCTTGATCCTAGGACTCCGGGATCATGTCCTGAGCCAAAGGCAGACACTTAACCAACTGAGCCACCCAGGTGCCCCCAGAATTGGGATTCAAATCTGAGCCCATGAACATGTTTTCTTTCAAATGCCATTGAACACTCATGGTAGTTGTGTCTTTGATAAGAATTCATTACAAGGTCATTTCCACTGAGGATAGACCTGGCCAAGGGAGCTTCCTTTATAAGAGGTTCTCAGGGGACATTGCTTTTGCTGACTCTGAAGGCCCTGCATGCCACTCAAATAGTCACTCTCACACACAAGGATATGTATGCAATTTACGATTCTTTGTACAATGGAAGCTCACGTGCAAATTGAGACTGGTCACAGAATATGAAGAGAGAATATGAAGACTATGCACATTGTTTGGCTCAGCTACACTTCTGGTGTCTCATTTCATCTTCATAACAATACTAGGAGATGGGAATTTTATGGATGAAGAAACTGTCCAACAAAGGCAAAGTACCTTGCCCAAAGTCAAATGGCTCAGGAGTGCCAGAGATCTGAGGTGAACTGTTGGATCCACCTCACTAGAGGAAAGGCTTAATGGAAGGAGTCATCCTAAGGGGTCCTCAAAATATGGGTGGGCTTTTCATAAGAGACTTGTTGAGAAAAACATTTTAGAGGATGAGCCAAACTAAGGCCTGGTCACAATAATTATTGCTAACACGTATTGAGTGCTGACCACATTCAAAACATCATTCTAAGTCCGATGTATGTTGCCTCATTTAATCGAGTCTTCACAATAATCCTTTGAGGCAAGTGTACTTATTGTTATATATCACCTCCACTTTACAGGTGAAGAAACTGAGGTTTAAAGAGGTTAAAGAGGGTGCCTGGGTGGCTCAGTTGGTTAAGCCACTGCCTTCGGCTCAGGTCATGATCCCGGAGTCCTGGGATCGAGTCCCGCATCAGGCTCCCAGCTCCATGGGGAGTCTCCTTCTCCCTCTGACCTTCTCCCCTCTTGTGCTCTCTCTTACTCTCTCTCCCACTCTCTCAAATAAATAAATAAATAAGTACGTTAAAGAACTTGCTTAAGTTTACATGGTTAGTAAAAGCAGCCTCAATTTGAACTCCTGACTCCTGAGAGTCACCGCCTTTCTGTTTTGGATATCAGGAAATGATATGAGCTGTTCTATTTTGGCTGGACTCCATGGTATTTCAGAGAGAGACCATGTAGTAAGGCTGGAAAGATTGGTAAGAATTTGCAAAAGGCTTAAATGCAAGGCAGAGGAGTTTGCTCAAATTAATTATATATGTCGCAGATGGTAATTGCAGATTTTCTGTTTCTCAATGATAGAAATTCTCTAAACTGTCTTGTGAAATTCCCAGCCGAGCAACTGATACACAATATATTTTTTGAGGCTAAGAACATGTCAATTTTATTTCTGCTGAAATCTCCTTTGAAGGATAGTACTGATATTCTTTTTTTTTTAAGATTTTATTTATTTATTTGACAGAGATCACAAGTAGGCAGAGAGGCAGACAGAGAGGAGGAAGCAGGCTCCCTGCTGAGCAGAGAGCCCGATGCGGGGCTCCATCCCAGGACCCTGAGATCATGACCTGAGTCGAAGGCAGAGGGTTTTACCTACTGAGCCACCCAGGTGCCCCAGTACTGATATTCTTTTGGTGCAGATCCCCTAAATATAGATTCTAAATTTTTGGTAGAGGGTTTCATAGAAAAATGATCTGTAGACACTTGTGGAGAGCATAGCATAAGAATAGAGCTGTGGGGGGCACCTGGGTGGCTCAGTGGGTTAAGCCTCTGCCTTCGGCTCGGGTCATGATCTCGGGGTCCTGGGATGGAGCCCCGCATCAGGCTCTGTGCTCAGCGGGGAGCCTGCTTCCTCCTCTCTCTGCCTACTTGTGATCTCTGTCTATCAAGTCAATAAAAAAAATAGAGTTAAAAAAAAAGAATAGAGTTGTGGAATCACTATGTTGCATATAAAACTATCATTAACTTCGTGGGTCAACTATTCTCAAATAAGAAAAAAGAAGAGAGGGGCACCTGGGTGACTCTGTCAGTTAAGCTAAGTTGTTATAAGTTAGGTGACTCTTGAGAGCCTAGGTCATGATTTTAGGATTGTGAGATTGAGCCCAGTGTCAGGATCCATGCTGGGTGTGGAGCCTGCTTGAGATTTTCTCTCTCCCTCTCCTTCTGTCCTGCCCTACTCTAAAAAGAAAAGGGAAGAAAAATGTTCTGTAGAGAAAAAAGGCACAAACTGATATTACTTATGTGACATTTAGTTTATGAGTCTCATGGGAGCTCAAGAAAACTTTGGTTAAGCCATTTATTAAAGTGCCTACAATAAGTTTTCCTTTTTGGCCATCATCTGCATGTCCTCTTGGCCCAATTTCTGAATCTAGTCATGGCCCACCATGAGCTTGTCAATGTTATTTGAAGAACTTTCTTTCAGAAATTTACTACCCAAATCTGAATAGTGCCCAGTTTTATTCATAATAAATCCTTGTATTTGTATAAAACTTCTAGCACTGTTTTTCAAGATATGAGTATTATATGCAAAATTTAGACAGTAGATTTGGTTTGCCCAAAACGTTTGAACAACTTGTTAATAAACTGATTATTTTATTTTTCCCAAAAAAATCTTATATGAAATGTAGTATTCAACCATGAATAACATTGATACATCAGGTGTGATTAATTTAAAAAAATTTTTTTTCTTTCCACAGGTTGCTTACCATTGTGTTAGTGAGTCCCATTCTGATGCATGCAAATTATGAATATAATTGGAAATGGGGAATTGTTATAGCATGGTCTGGAATTAAAGGCGTTTTTAGCTTACTCCTGGCTCCTGATATTCATAATCTGGCTGAAAAAAAAATAGAGTCACCACAATTGGTAGGAAAAAATTGTATCTCATATTTATTCATACTTTCTCATTTTTATTTATTTTGTAGTACTTGTCATAGTTTCCAATAATAGAGCTAACCATTTTTTTAAAGTTTTCATTTAAATTCCAGTTAGTTAACATACAGTATACTATTAGTTTCAGGTGTACAATTTAGTGATTGAATATTTACATACAATACCCATCACATCAAGGGCACTGCTTAATCCCCATCACCCATTTTACCCACCCCCCCACCCAGCTCTCCTCTGGTAATCATCAGTTTGTTCTCTATAGTTAAGAGTCTGTTTCTTGGTTTGCCTCCTTTTCTCTCTTTTTTTCTGCCTCCTTTATTCATTTTGTTTTTTAAATTCCACATATGAGTGAAATTATATGGTATTTATGTTTCTCTGACTGACTTATTTTGCTTAACATTATACTCTCTAGCTCTATCCATGTTGTTCCAATGGCAAGATTTCATTCTTTTTTGATGGCTGAGGAATATTCCATTATATATATATATGCCACACCTTCTTTTTTTAAAGATTTTTATTTATTTATTTGACAGAGAGAGATCACAAGTAGGCAGAGAGGCAGGCAGAGAGAGGGGGAAGCAGGCTCCCCGCTGAGCAGAGAGCCCGATGTGGGGCTCGATCCCAGGACCCTGAGATCACGACCTGAGCCGAAGGCAGAGGCTTTAACCCACTGAGCCACCCAGGCGCCCCATGCCACACCTTCTTTATTCATTTATTAGTCTATGGACACTTGGGCTGTTTCCATAGTTTAGCTATTGTAGATAATGTTGCTATAAACATTGGGATCCATGTATCCCTTTGAACTGGTATTTTAGTGTTTTTTGGGTTAATGCCTAATAATTACAATTGCTGGATCATAGGATAGGTCTATTTTCAGCCTTTTGAGGAAACTCCATACTGTTTTCCTTAGTGGCTATACCAGTTTGTGTTCCCACCAAAGTGCAGGAGGGTTCCCCTTTTTTCATATCCTCACCAACAGCTGTTGTTTCTTGTGTTTTTTATTTTAGCCATTTTGGCAGATGTGGGGTGCTATCTCATTGTAGTTTGGATTTGTATTTCCCTGATGATGAGTGGTATGGAGCATCTTTTAATCTGTCTATTGGCCAGCTGTATGTCTTCTTTAGAAAAATCTCTATCCGGGACGCCTGGGTGGCTCAGTTGGTTAAGCAGCTGCCTTAGGCTCAGGTCATGATCCCAGCGTCCTGGGATTGAGTCCCACATTGGGCTCCTTGGTTGGCAGGGAGCCTGCTTCTCCCTCTGCCTCTGCCTGCCGCTCTGTCTCCCTGTGCTCGTGCTCTCTCTCTCTAACAAATAAGTAAATAAAATCTTAAAAAAAAAATAAAAGAAAAATCTCTATCCATTGTCTTTTACCTATTTTTTAGTTGGATTATTTGGTTTTTTGGGTGTTAAGTTGTATAAGTTCTTTATATATTTTGGATACTAACCCTTTATCAGATATGTCATTTGCAAATATCTTTCCCCATCCTTCCCCCATAGGCTGACTTTTAGTTTTGTTGATTGCTTCCTTCCCTGTGTAGAAGCTTTTTATTTTGATGAAGTCCCAGTCCTTTATTTTTGCTTTTGTTTTCCTTGCCTCCCAAGACATAGCTAGAAAGATGTTGCTATGGCTGATGTCAAAGAGGTTAGTGCCTATATTCTCCTCTAGGATTTTAATGGTTTCCTGTCTCATATTTAGGTTTTTCATCCATTCTGAAGTTATTTTTGTGTATGGTGTAAGAAAGTGGTCTTGTTTCATTATTTTGCATTATTTTGCATGTTGCTATCAGTTTTCCCAACATTTTCTGTTGAAGAGACTGTCTTTTTCCCTGGAATATTCATTCCTGCTTTGCCAAAGATTAATGGACCCCATAGTTGTGGGTACATTTCTGGGTTTTCTACTGTGTTCTATTGAGCTATGTATCTGTTTTTGTGCTAGTACCATACTGTTTTGATCACTACAGCTTTGTAATATAACCTGAACTCCAAAATTGTGATTCCTCCATCACAATTGTGATGCTTTTCTTTTTCAAGGTTGCTTTGGCTATTTGGGGGTCTTTGTAGCTCCATACAAATTTTAGGATTATTTATTCTAGCTCTGAGAAATGCTGGTGTTATTTTGATAGAGATTGCATTAAATGTGTAAATGGCTGTGGGTGGCGTAGACATTTTAACAATATTTGTTTTTCTAATACGTGAGCATGGAATATCTTTACATTTCTTCATGTTCTCTTCAGTTTCTTTCATCATAGTTTTCAGAGTACTGGTCTTTTACCTGTTTGGTTATGTTTATTCCTAAGTATCTTAGAATTTTTGGTGCAATTGTAAATGGGATTGATTCCTTAATTTGTCTTTCTGCTGCTTCACTATTGGTGTATAGAAATGCAACAGATTTTTTTACATTGTTTTTGTATTACAGAATTTGTGTAACAGCTCTTTTTTCATTTTTTAAAATTTAAATTCAATTAGCAAACATATAATACATCATTAGTTTTTGATGTAATGTTCAATGATTCATTAGTTGTGTGTAACACCCAGTGCTATCATATCACTTGCCCTCCTTTGCCCATCACCCAGTTACCCCATCCCCTCACCCACCTCCCTTTCCACAACCCTCACTTTATTTCCTGGAGTCAAGAGTTTCTCATGGTTTGTCTCCCTCTCTGATTTCTTCCCATTCAGTTTTTCCTCCCTGTCCCTATGATGCTCTGTGCTATTCCTTATATTCCACAAATGAGTGAAACCATATGATAATTGTCTTAAAAATGTGGAATGCTTCACGAATTTGCTTGTCATGCCTGCTTAGGGACCATGCTAATCTACTTTTTATTGTTCCAATTTTAGTATATGTGCTGCTGAAACAAGAACTCATGTATCAATTGTAGCAATTTTTTGGTGGAGTCTTTTGGTTTTCTATATAGAGTATCATGTTGTCTGCAAATAGTGGAAGTTTGGCTTCTTTTAATAATTTTTTTCTTTTAAAGATTTTATTTATTTATTTGACAGACAGAGATCACAAATAAGCAGAGAGGCAGGCAGAGAGAGAGAGGAGGAAGCAGGCTCCCTGCTGAACAGAGAGCCTGATGTGGGGCTCGATCCCCGGACCCTGGGATCATGACCTGAGCCGAAGGCAGAGGCTTTAACCCACTGAGCCACTCAGGTGCCCCCAAAGTTTAGCTTCTTTTGTGCCAGTTTGGATGCCTTTCATTTCTTTTTGTTGTCTGATTGCCGTGGCTAGCACTTCCAGTATTATGTTGAATAACAGTGGTGAGAGTAGACATCCCTGTCTTGTTCCTGACCATAGAGGAAAAGCTCTCCGTTTTCCCCATTGGGAATGATATTAGCTGTGGATTTTTCTTATATGGCTCTTAACATATTGAAGTGTATTCCCTCTAACTCTACTTTCTTGAGGGTTTTTATCATGAATGAATGTTGTACCTTGTCAAATGTTTTTTCTGCATCTATTGAAAGGGTCATATGGTTCTTATTCTTTTATTTATGTGGTCAGTCACATTGATTGATTTGTGAGTATTGAACCACTCTTGCAGCCCAGGAATAAATCCCACTTGATCGTGGCTAATGATTCTTTCAATGTACTGTTGGATTCAGTTTGCTAATATTTTACTGAGAATCAAGGATATTGGCCTATAGTTTTCTTTTTTAGGGGAGTCTATCTGGGTTTTGATATCAGGGTAATGGTGGCCTCATAGAATAAATTTGGAAGCTTTCCTTCCTTTTTTACTTTTTGGAATAGTTTGAGAAGAATAGGTATTAACTTTTCTTCAAATGTTGGGTAGAATTCATCTGTGAAACCATCTGGCCTCGGACTTTTGTTTGTTGGGAGATTTTTTATTACTGATTCCATTTCTTTGTTGTTCAAGTTTTCTATTTCTGCTTATTTCAGTTTTTGCAGTTTATATGTTTCTAGGAATTTATCCATTTTTTCCAGGTTGTCCAATTTGTTGGCATATAGTTTTTCATGATCTTCTCTCATAATTGTTTGTTTTTCTGTAGTGTTGGTTGTTATTTCTCCTCTCTCATTTGTGAGTTTGTTTATTAAATTCTTTTTCTTTTCTTTTTAATAAGTCTGACTAGGGGATTATCAATTTTATTAAATTTTTCAAAGAACAAGCCCTGGTTTCATTGATCTATTCTACTGGGTTTTTTTTTAAGTTTCTATATCATTTATTTCTGTTCTAATCTTTACTATTTCCTTCCTTCTGCTGGCTTTAGGCATCCTTTTTGTTCTTTCTCTAGTTCCTTTAGGTGTAAGGTTAGATTGTTTGAGATTTTTCTTGCTGTCTTGCTATATACTTCCCTCTTGTGACCACTTTTGCCTCATCCCAGAGGTTTTGGACAGTTGTGTTTTCATTTTCATTTGTTTACGTGTATTTTTAAATTTTAACAATTTCCTGATTGACCCATTCATTGTTTAGTAGCATGTTGTTTAACCTTTATGTATTTGTGGTCTTGCCAAATTTTTTCTTGTGGTTGACTTTAAGTTTCATAGCCTTGTGGTCAGAAAATATACAGGGTATGATCTCTATCTTTTTGTACTTGTTGAGTTCTGATTAGTGACTTAGTATGTGATCTGTTCTGGAGACTGTTCCATGTGCATTTGAGCAGAATATGTACTCTGCTGTTTCAGGATGGAATATTCTGAATATATCTCTTAAATCCATCTGGTCCAGTGTGTCATCCAAAGCTATTGTTTCCTTGTTGATTTTCTGTTTAGATGATGTGTGAATTGATGTACATGGGATGTTGAAGTCCCTTACTATTAATTGTATTATTAAATTTGTTCCTTTATGTTTATTATTGTTTTATATATTTGGGTCTCCCATGTTGGGTGCATAAATATTTACAATCATTAGATCTTGTTGTATTACCCCTTTTATTATGATGGCGTGCCCTTTTTCAATTCTTGTTATAGACTTTATTTTAAAGTCTAGTTTGTCCATATATATATATTTTTTTAACAAAAACAAGATAAAATTATTTATTTGTAACACAGCCCAGTCTCCACCACTTCAGCACAGCATAGGAGTAGAAAAGAGCCACAACTATAAACATCATTTAGTCTAAGGCAGAACTTCATGCCTCCTTGAAAAGCAAGCCCATCTCTCCCCAGAATCCAACCCAAAGCCAAACTGAACACACAGGCAAGCCCAGAATGAAGTTGGCCCCAGATCTCAGAACATCTCACCCTTGCCCCACAGCCCTTCAAGCTTCCTGCCTGTAGCCTTCTAACCCTCCATCCTCAACTGGGCCAACTCCTAACCTCTGAGTCACCAGAGTGCTTTCTTTGTGGGATAATTAACAAGGTTTTAAGTGTTATAGAAACAATGCCCTGTGAAATCCATTGTTGCCTAGAAAGTTCAAAAGGATTCCCCCATTCATAATCCTAATCAGCAGTGGCAGCTCTTCCTCTCTTCACCATAGATGCAGGCAGTTTTAAAGTGATTTTCCTCACAGCTCCATACTCAGGGTTTCCTATCGACTTTATTAAAGGCTATTCTCCTCACCCCAGGGTAAGAGGGAATCCCAGGTATTTTCCCCAGGTTCAGAGACTGAGAGGAAAAGCCCTGATATCTTAGAAAAAGATTCCTTCTGCTTCCTTCCAAAGATTTTGGAGATTATTGTATAAATATATTTTTTAAAGATTTTATTTATTTATTTGACAGAGACAGAGATCACAAGTAGGCAGAGAGAGGGGGAAGCAGGCTCCCCACCGAGCAGAGAGCCCGATGCGGGGCTTGATCCCAGGACCCTGGGATCACGACCCGAGCCGAAGGCAGAGGCTTAACCCACTGAGCCACCCAGGCGCCCCAATATTTTTTAATCCATTTGAGAAAAGTTAGTTTTAGATTCAGAGGGCAATTGCATGAGGTAATAGTTTTGAGAATACAGGAGGCAAGATAGAAGAGTATAAAATCTCAAGTGGCTTTCTTCACCTAAAATCTTCTAGAAAGGCTCAAAAGATGGATACTAGGAGGATTTCACCTTTGCAGGCCTTGGTAAGGCAAGTCCAAAAGTTCTACCATCTTGGACTGGTGACTTTTGACAAGGTCACAAAAACAAAACCAAAACAAAACAAAACAAAACAACAACAACAAGAAGAAACTGGGGCATCTCCAGAGAAACATCTTTAAGGGCTCTGGCTAGTGATAGCACTACTCTGGCTTTTTTTTTTTTTTTTTTTGACATCCATTTGCATGATAAATAATAAATATTTCTCCAACCCCTCACTTTGGATCTGCAGGTGACTTTAGATCTAAAATGAGTCTCTTGTAGCCAGTATATAGATGGGTCTTTAGATTGGAACATTTGGTCCATTTACATTCAGAGTAATTATTGATGGATATGTACTTAGTGCCATTTTATTACTCATTTTGTCATTGTTTCTGGAGATGTCCTCTGTTCCTTTCTTGTCTTTGTCACTTTTGGTCTTTCCACACTCAAAGATACCCCTTTAGTAAGAAAAGCAAGTCCTGCAAGAAAGCAGGACTGGTTTTGTGGTCACACACTCCTTTAGTTTTGTTTTTTGGTTTTTGTTTTAAAGATTTTGTTTATTTATTTGTCAGAGAGAGAGAGAAGGAGAGAGCGTAAGCAGGGAGAGTGACAGGCAGAGGGAGAAGCAGGCTCTCTTCTGAGCAAGGAGCCTGATGCGGGACTTGATTTGAGGATGCTAGGATCATGACCTGAGTTGAAGGCAGCCTCTTAACTGACTGAGCCACCCAGGCATCCCATCCTTTATTTTTGTTTGGGAGAATTTTTTTCTCTCCCTTCTTTTCTGGATAATAGCCTTGCTGGATAGAACATTCTTGGCTACAGATTTTTCCCATTCAGCACCTTAAATATGTCACGCCACTCCCTGCTGGCTTGCCAGGTTTTTGTTGAGAAATCTGAAGACCCTATGGGTCTTCCCTTATAAGCTAAGGACTTCTTTTGTCTTGCTGCTTTAAATATTTTTTTATATCATTATATTTTACAAATTTAATTATATGTCTTTTTTTAATTTATTTTTTTTATTTAAACATATAATGTAACCCCACCACCCTCTCCCATCCCACCTCCCCTCCCACCCCCCTAAGTTTGTTTTATGACATTAAGAGTCTCTTTTGGTTTTTGTCTAATTATAATATGTCTTAATGTTGGCTTGCTTTGGTTGATTTTGATGGGAGTTCTCTGTGTCTCCTGGATTGGAATGTTTGTTTCTTTCCCCAGATTAGGGAGGTTTTCTGCTATTATTTTTTCAAATAAATTTTCTGCTCCCCCGTTCTTCTATAATGTGAATGTTATTACTTTTGACAGAGTCACTCAATTCCCTGAGTCTATTCTCATGTTCTGTAATTCTTTCTCTTCTTTGTTCTGCTTCTTTATTTTCCATTATTTTGTCTTCTATATCACTTATTTATTCCTCTGCTTCTTTCAGCCTTGTGTTCATTGCCTCAAGCCTGTTTCCAATCCCAAATACTGCATTTTTCATTTTTGACAGGTACTTTTTAAATTCTATTATCTCCGTGGTAAGAGTCTCCTTGAAATCTTCTATTTTTTTCCCAAGCCCTGTGAGTATCTTTATGATTGTTGCTTTAAATTCTCTATCAGGGGCGCCTGGGTGGCTCAGTGGGTTAAAGCTTCTGTCTTCAGCTCAGGTCATGATCTCAGGGTCCTGGGATTGAGCCCCACATTGGGCTCTCTGCTCAGCGGGAGCCTGCTTCCTGCTCCCCCCTTCTGCCTGCCTCTGCCTACTTGTGATGTCTCTCTCTGTCAAATATATAAATAAAATCTTTAAAAAAATAAATAAACTCTCTATCAGGCATGTTACTTATATCTGTTTTGCTTAGATCTCTGGCTGTGACCTTATCTTCTTCTTTCATGTGGGATGGATTCCTCCATCTGGACATTGTGTCTAAGTCTCTGCTTTCTTCTCCATGTTAGAAAAGCCAGCTATGTTTCCTGCTCTTGAGAGTAATAACTTTATGAAGAAGAGGTCATAGAGTGTTTAGGGCCTGGCACTTCAGAGAGTGTCTGAGACTGTGTTGTGTGCACTATGCTGTTGTGTTTGACTGCTGTATCCTCAGGCCAGTTGTCTGCAGAGACTCTCCTTGCCTGCAGGGGGCACTGTTTGGTCCTTGGCCAGAGTGTGGTGAGTTTCAACTAGGTGTGCTCTGATCTGCTTATTAAAAGAGACCTGATACTACTTCTACTAGAACTAAAGTCCCGCAGAACTCTGGTCAGGAGATGTGGTACAGGCAGGGATTTCCGCTGGCCTTCTGGGAAAGGAGCTGGCCATGTTGGGACGGAGGCAAGCTTGACAGAGGTCAGGTATTCCAGAGAACAGGGGGAGTTGGACTTGGTTTAAGCATCTTAGGCAACCACTGTGGGCACAGTGCTGACTCCCAAAGGTGGCTATGTGTTTATGCTGAGGGGCAGGGAGGGAAATGGCACCTGCTGTCTCCTTTGTCTCCAGAGAGGTAAGAATCCTGCCTCTCAGGTACATGCTCCAAGAAGAGCCAATTATCTCCCTGCTGTGTGCCCCAAGCATTCTTCAGATGCTATTTCCATGCCACCTGCCCCCAGGTTATTTGTCTGCCTTCTCTCCAAGAGTAGGGCAGGTTCCTCAGGGCTCTATCCCAGCCAAGCCAGCTGGCCTTTAAAACTTGTCTTTAAGTCCCACTGGTCGCAAAAGCTCACGAAAATCAGCCCCCCCTCGTTTTCCCAGCCAATGGCTTTAGGGAAGTGTTCTTGTGCATTCCCCTGTGTGCCTCTCTCTCTCACCTTTCTCCATGACCAGGATTCCCTCCCTTCCACAGCACTTGCAATCTGTTTCTTCCCCAAACCACCTCTCTGTACTTCCTACCTTCCTTGATGTGGTTTCTTCTCTTCCTTTAGTTGTGGAGTTTGTTCTGTCAGTCTTCAGGTTGGTTTCTGGGGGGTATTTAGAGTGATTTGATAGTTATCTAGTTATGTTTATGGGGACAAGATGAGCCTAGGGTCCTCCTACTCCTTCACCATCTTCTCTTTCTTCTCCCAAAGTTAACCATTTTTTAAAAGATTATTTATTTATTTATTTATTTGACAGAGAGATAGAGACCCAAGTAGGCAGAGTGGCAGGCAGAGGGAAAGGGAGAAGCGGGCTCTCCGCTGAGCAGGAAGCCCGATGTGGGACTCAATCCCAGGACCCTGGGATCATGACCTGAGCCAAAGGCAACTGTTTAACCAACTAAGCCACCCAGGTGCCACCAAAGTTAACCATTTTAAAAATTAGATTTGAAAAATGCGTTCTTTTAAGTAGAAAGGAACTTTCAGAGGAAAGTTTATGTTGACAGTATGAAAGGGACCAAGAGTCAAGTAGTGGTTAATGGTGTGGGAATCAGATAGACTTGAGATCGAATCCTGGTTCTACCATCACAGACTGGGTGACCTTGGGCAAGTTTCCCAGATTTGTAGAACCTCAATTTCCAGTTGAAGATTGAGATGATACCTAGTAAAATACCTGTCACTTAGCAAATTCTCAATAAATGTTACTCTCCCTCAAAGCCTTTTCTCCATAGACTAGCTGGTGGATTTCTGGGCAATCTGATGGTGGCAGTGTCTGTGGTACCGAGACTCTAGGGAAGATCCAAAGAGCCCAGTGCATCTGCTGACAGTGTTAGGGCCCCTTGTCATTTGTGACAATGGTGGGAGCTAGCTTGAGAAGTTGATAAAAGTTGTTAGAAATCCCCGGGACAATCCCCAACCACCTCCCAGTCATATGAATTCCAAACCTGCTGCTGGAGGGAGAAAAGCCTTTCAAATAATGTGAATTAAGAACACCTGCCCACCTCCCAAGGAACTTTAATCTGCAGGTAGATGTACAGAGTTTCTTGATATTGGCTGAATTCCAGCTCAGGGTTTTCTCTTTGTCATTCTTCTCCTGTCCCAGAAGACCCCAGCAGTACAATATTTTAAAAATTTCTTTGGGGGATCAGTTATCACTCTCTCCATCTTGCCTGTAGAGACATCAAAACAAAGGGAATAGCATGTTAGGGGAAGAACTCGGGTGCCCTAACTCCTAAAGGAAGAAGTTATTTTTTAAATGGAGTATTATATTCCTTACAGTCTTTCCTGAGGATTTGCACTTCTTATGTATAGTTATTATGTGGGAATTTGGAGTTCAAACAAACCAGTGGTTTTGTAGAGATTTAGGGTCCTTTCATGCCCCAAAGGAGAAGTATTATAACAAACATCTGAACTCCTTCAATAGTCTTTTGTGCAAGGAATCAGCCTAAAACCAAGTCAATGGAATGCTAACATTTGAATATCATTTACAGTATTTCCCAAATCTATCTGATGTAGCACCACTCCCTACCTGCACAATCAGAACCTGCAGAGAAGAAACCTGGAAGTCCGTATCTTTTAGATGTACTTCAGGTGCCTAGGGTTGTTAGTCAAATTTGGGAAACACTCTCCGAAAGACGTACTACTGTTAACTCCAGTTTCCAGTGAAGGGCACTGAGGCTCAGAATAGTTAACTGACTCCAAATTACATGGCTAATAGGGGCAGAGCTAAGACCTGCAAAAGTGATTGCATGCTTGCTTCTGCATGGTGCCTCTCCAGACCCCACCATGGTTCCTGCAGGTTCCTTCAGAGCCTCCTGAGCAGCTGTAGTAAATGCTGGTGGTAGATACCCTTTGCCCTCCCTGCTGTGTCACCACTGCCTGCGGTTGCTGGGTCTCCCCCACCCCCCAGCCCTGCAGGCTCCAGAGCTGTGTCTGTGATGCCTACCACCTTGCTGGCTTTGCAAGCCTGCTGCAGCAAGCAGCAACAGTGGAGAGCTCTTTGATTAGTGTTCTTATCCCTCAGAGAAATTATAAACTCTTCTCATTCACATTGAAAACTAATTTCTGCTCCAGTGTATTATATTCAAACAGTGTCTACAAAACAACCCTTTTGCCTCAATTTACTTATCAGAAGTAGGATTCAAAAATGTGGATTAAGGGACGCCTGGGTGGCTCAGTTGGTTAAGCCGCTGCCTTTGGCTCAGGTCATGATCCCGGCGTCCTGGGATCAAGTCCCACATCGGGCTCCTTGCTCGGCAGGGAGCCTGCTTCTCCCTCTGCCTCTGCCTGCGTCTCTGTCTGCCTGTGCTCACTCTCTCTCTCTCTCTCTCACAAATAAATAAATAAAATCTTTAAAAAAATTTTTTTTTTTTAAATGTGGATTAAGATAGAATTTTGTTGATGTTGGTTAGTTGAATAATGATGCCCCTTTGGAGAACTTATTCATTTTTTGGTTCTAACTACTTGTGTGTTTTGTTTTTTAGTTTATATTGTATGTACAGGTAATATCACTATTGACGATGGGAATAAATTCATACATGATGACTCATTCAGCCAGGACATTAGGTATAGTAAATCTGCCTTTCATTAATTAACTGGGGAAAATAATGCAAATAGATTATTATTGGGGGTCATGGGGACATTTCTTATGAAGTTCAAGGAATTGACTATGAAATCATTCATTTTCATTCACTTATTACTTATTGATGCTGTATTAATTGGGGGTATTGGTTCAGCCAGTTTAACAGAAACCACATTCACAGTGGCTTAAACAAGATAGAGGACTTTCCCCCCACCCGCACCCCCACCTAAATGTCCAAAAGAGTGGGATAGTTCTGCTTCTCTTTTGTTTCTCCTCCATTCCCTGGGGTGTTGTTCTTGTCTGCAGGGTAGAAGTTGGCTCACTACCACTATATCTTCAATCCAACTGACTAGACAGGGGAAATGAGGAGATAGGTGGCAATGGAGATTAAGCCGTTTCCTTTTAAGGGCAGAATCTAGAAATTGTATACATCATTACCACTCACATTCCATTGGCCAGAATTTGGTCACATAGTCATTCATGGGTAATAGAAGCTGTGAAATATTATCCCTATCTGGCTGACCATGTGCTTAGCCAAAACTTGGAAATTCAGTTGGTAAAAGAAGAAGGGGAAAATGGATATTGGGAGACAGTCAGTAGACTGTGCCACAGTGGCTTGTTTCCAGAAGACATTTGAGGCCATTGATAGTAAAATGCATAAATATTATTAAATAACACAGAGGTACATGGTCAATAGAGAAATCTAGGATAAGATAATTGGTGGCAGTATAGCCAACCGGGGATGGAGAAGGTGAGGTGGGATTACACCAAGTCTTAGAATAGGGCCTTAGTATCATTCAGTATCCCATGGCCTGGTCTTAGCTATGCTGGTGTTTGATTTTTTTCAGTGTATCTAGAATTGATCAAACTGCTGGAGATTCACATATGCTGCACTCACAGGAAAATATGGATAAAGCAGAAAATCAATTTATTAATTTATAATAAGATGATTTATTTCTATGTCTGAAATAATTGTGATCATTATTCATGGTATTTACCTCTAAATACCAATTTCCTTGAAAAACAAAACTAGTAATCAGGAAGTTTCTTGGAAAGCCTGGAACTAATGTGAGGCAATGGAAGGATGATGTTGAAGGAGAGTTCTTCTAGACAAGGAAATAGCCTGGTGAATTTACCCTATCCTACCCGTGAGAGACATCACCTCTGCTTGTGTCTTTTTACAGTCATGTCCGTTTGTAAAACTGCACCCCACAAAAACTCTAGCAGAACTTCCTGTTGCTGTCCACCTCAAACCCAAGGGCCCCAATATGTAAACTGAACTAGTAAATTGGGAAGACTGTGGGTAGCTCTCCTTTTCCCCCAGTTATGGATTTGTTCTCATTCTCAATAGAAAGGTATGATTTGTTAGCAAAAACCCACACTGGAGCATGAGAGAAGTTAATTTGATCTTTGAAGACTTTCTCACACCTCCCTTCCCACTAATTCCTTTGACTCCCAGGGGTCCAGACCCACTCCATTCTCCTTGTTTAAGATGTAACGTCTGGATTTCTCCCATGCTTCTTTCTTCTGATTCCTCTTATTCTGACACTCCAAGGCTGTCATGGTAATATTTTTTCTTCTCATTTTCCTCCCTTACAAAAATTTTTAAAATTTTATTATTTATTTATTTATTTATTTACTTATTTATTATTTATTTTTGGGAGAGCGAGAGAGAGAGTGTGAGAGGCAGACGGAGAGAGAATCCCAAGGAGGCTTCACACTCAGCATGGAGCCTGTGTAGGGCTCTATCTCAAGATCCTGAGATCATAACCTGAGCTAAAATCAAGAGTTGGATGCTTAACCAACTGACCCATGCAGGCACCTCTGTCCCCCACCAAATTTTTTTATTGTAGTAGCTAAACCTCAAAAATTTTTATTATAAAACAGAAGTGTATGATAATGGTCTTTCTCCCCTCAGAGTCCGTACTCATCCTTTCTAGAAATACTACGTGGCACATATTTAATACTTGACAGAGTTGAGTTTTATCAGTAGGAGTTTCAAACTAACTGCTTCCATCTAGTCTAAGGCTTTAAGAGATTCCCTCCTCCTACTCTTCCAGGATCATCTTAAACACAGTGAGTTCACTGAAATGTATTGGTGCCACCAAGTGGTCCACATACACTCATGTTTCCCCCAAAAAAGAGAAAAAGTTCTTCTTGTGTGGTCTCAGTCATGGGAATTTTGAATCTGAAGCTGACAACTTCTAACTTCAGCCTATAGTCAAATGCATCTTTGCTCTGGACCATAATGAATCAAGAGGGATATGTTTCCAGATCTTGGGAATCCTGAAAATTTCAAATACCATCATTACACACAGTGTCTCACAGAGAATACAGTAAAGTTAAGCTAAACATTTAGAACTCATTTTAGCTCTCAATGAGACCATTCATGCGCAATTATGATGAGAGAACAATTTTATTGAGATGTAATCCCAAGTGAGCAGATTAAGTTCACCCACTAATTAAATTCTTTTGGGGGGCTCTTTCGGTTAAGCGTCTGCCTTTGGCTCAGGTCATGATTTTGAGGTCCTGGAATCAAGCCCAGCATCAAGCTCCCTGCTGGGTAGGGAGTCTGCTTGTCCCTCTCCCTCTGCCTGCCACTTGCCCCGCTTGTGCTCTCTCTCTCTCTCTGTGCAATGAATAAATAGAATCTTCAAAAAAAAATTAATTCTTCTTTTCGGTGAGTGAGCCTCATAGCTGTAACTTCAAATTCATACCTCAAGAAAACGTCCACAATTTTTGGAGCACGTAGATTTGCTGGCCAGGAAACAGATATACTATCAACAGATATAACAGATATCCCTCAGATTTAGAGGGATCTCTATTGCGGTGACCTTTTTATTTAAAATTTTTTTAATTTTAAAATTTTTATAAGAATCAGCTGGAGAATTGTTCAGTTGCAAATTCCAAGGCCAATCTGATTCTCTAGGTATGAGGTGGGCCAGGGAATTTGCACAGATTAATAGGCAGCCTTCCTACCTGTAGAAGACATGAGTAGTTTCTTATACTTCGAGAAATACTGATTGGGGACCTTAAAGTAACAAGTCACATCTCTCGCTAATGGGAGTGGAAGGAAACTAATAAAACATTCCTTAGCACCTGAGTCAGATAAAGTTGAGCTCTGCAGCCAGAAGAGACAGATAGCTGGGTAATTTTCTGGAAGACTTTGGACCAAAGGTTGTCCTTGCTCTTAGCACTATGGTTTGGCTGTGCAGGTGATTCACTACAGCAACAAGATTTCAGTCCACCTTGCAGGATTTTGCCTCTTCTTGCAGTCTTCACTGTATTCCATTAAGACACTTCCTTTTTTTTTTTTGGTCACAGGTTTGTGTGCTATTTCCCTCCCAAGGCAAATGGCCATGCAAAATGCCATTAAGCACATTCAAGAGATAATACAGAACACAATCACACTATTCAAAACAGAAAAAATTTTGACAAATGTTAATTGGACCTTAGTGGAAGAAAAAACAAAGATTGAATACAACTTTCCTGTGAGTTGATACCTTGCAAAAAAAAAAAAAAAATAGTGCTCCTTCTCTCCTGGGTCTGCCTCTCCTGCTTCTCTTATCATAAAGAAATTTGATCCTGCAAATGAAATGTCAGAAAACTGAGGATGGGGGATATATTTACTAGCTTTGCTATCTTGGTGAAAAGACTTTGAATTCTCTCTAAAGAGAAGGTCTTAGTTATCTAGGTTTATTTGTCAAATAGAGGAGAATTGGTATTTTTACACACTGGCTAATTTAGTAACTATGAATGGCCTCTGGCAAGCCAATGTTTCCAACCATTTGAGGAGCTGAGCGATCTGTCCTCATGTTATTATAAAAAGCAAAGAACACAGGTTGCTTCAGAGAGCAGCCAAGCATTGATAGGTTTGGGGGAGAATCTGACTTGTAAATCTCCCAAATGAATTGTTACTTTACCACAGTTAAAAGCCACTTTTTTCATACAGAGAGCAAACCCAGTTATACATATCCCTTCATGATAGCAGTTCTGATCTGAGTTATTTGAATCTTTGTTGAGTGAAGTGTTTGGGAGCTCCTATATATTTTAGCTTATTTTTAACTTAGCCTAATTATGTTTTTACACTTAGTCTGATCCTTATTATGTTTCACCTGATAACAAAGAGGAGGAGGAGTCCCCAACAGAAGAAGTTTTAATAGAAGAAGCCAGATTGCATGTCGCTATAATCCAAATGGTTGGTACAGTTCACATAATCTACTTTTTATTTATTTATTTTTAATTCTTGTAATGCTCTTATTTCTTAAATAAGGCTTTTAGGTGACTGGAAAAAATGTTTTCACCTTTTGATAGCCTATTGTTATTAAAGTTTGTTTGGTTTATTAAAGTTAAAAAATAACAATAAATGTCTTAAGCTTTAAGTTCAAGTCACCTATCTTATTATTCTAAGTCTAGTAATTTTTAGCAGTTGGCTTTTGAGGGGTCTTTGAATAATCTTTGGTGCCCTTTATGTACTTATCTAACTGAACATCTTCGAATATCTGAAACTACTTTTATGAACTTAATATATTTGAGTTTCTTTTATATAAAATTCTCTTAAGTGCTTTTTTAGATTATTTTTTAGATTCTTGCAAATCTAATACATTAAAATAAAACTAATGAATCAAAAATTCTCTTAAAATAGGGGCGCCTGGGTGGCTCAGTGGGTTAAAGCCTCTGCCTTCGGCTCAGGTCATGATCTCAGGGTCCTGGGATCGAGCCCTGCATAGGGCTCTCTGCTTGGCAGGGAGCCTGCTTCCTCCTCTCTCTCTCTGCCTGCCTCTCTGCCTACTTGTGATCTCTGTCTGTCAAATAAATAAATAAAATCTTTAAAAAAAAAAATTCTCTTAAAATATTTAAGATTTAAGATTAAATGTTTTAATATAAAGATTATATTTTAAATAAATATATTTGTATATAATTATATAATATATTAAAATTATATAACATTAAAAATAAAAATAATTATATATTATATACCATAATTTAAAATAATTGTATATTATATAACATATTAAAAATATGATTACTAGGTAAAATCAAGTTTAAATCAACTTATCAAATTGCACATTTTATTTTTTTTTAAAGATTTTTATTTATTTATTTGACAGAGAGAGATCACAAGTAGGCAGAGAGGCAGGCAGAGAGAGAGAGAGGAAAGCAGACTCCCCGCTGAGCAGAGAGCCCGATGCGGGACTCGATTCCAGGACCCTGAGATCGTGACCTGAGCCGAAGGCAGTGGCTTAACCCACTGAGCCACCCAGGCACCCAAATTGCACATTTTAAATTGGGGTTATGGTCTAATAGAACACATTTTATTCAATATTACAAATACTACATATTTGTAATGTAATATTACATATTACAAAAATATGCCCATATATTCATTATGCCCAGAGTCCATTTGTTTAAATTTTAAAACTTATTATGAAGAATTTTCAACATATACAAAAGTAGATATAATACTATAATAAGTCCCTATGCATCCATCACCCGCCTTAAAAACCAATATGACTAACCCTGCCTCATCAGCAGCCTCATTGACTACTCTACCTTCCACATTAATTTTTTTTTTTAAGATTTTATTTATTTATTTGACAGACAGATTACAAGTAGGCAGAGAGGCAGGCAGAGAGAGAGGAGGAAGCAGGCTCCCTGCTGAGCAGAGAGCCCGATGCGGGGCTCGATCCCAGGACCCTGAGATCATGACCTGAGCTGAAGGCAGAGGCTTAACCCACTGAGCCACCCAGGCACCCCCTTCCACATTAATTTAATACAAGTCCAAGATATCATATTATTTCATCTGTAAATACTTCAGTATGTATCACACAATTTTAAAGCCTTTTAAAAAACATAGTAAAATATTAATATTGTACCTAGAAATTAATAATTCCTTAATAATAATAGTTCCTTAATCAAATATCAAGTCAATGATCAAATTTCCAATTGTCTTGTTAATGTGATCAATGCATATTTTCACAGTTTACATACATATATTTAAAGATTTATTTATTTATTTTTAGAGAGAGTGAGCACAAGAGCGGGGGGGCAAAGTGAGAGGGAGAGAGAGAGAATCTCTTGTAGACTCCCCACTGAGCATGGAGCCCAGCTTGGGGCTTGATTTCACAACCCTGAGATCATGACCCTGACATCACGATCCTGAGCCAAAATCAAGAGTTGGACCCTTTACCGACTGAGCCACCTAGGCGCCCCTCACAGTTTATACTTTTAAACTGAATCTGTATTTGTATTTGTAAAATTACAGTTACATTGTAAATTGTAATTAATGGATGTGCCCTTTAAGTCTCTTTGACCTATAAATTCCTTCCTCTCTTTTATTTTTTCTGTTGAAGAATGTATTTCTCCTTAATACAAAATAAAGTAACAATACCATATTTTCCTTTTTTTAAGCATTTCTAAGCTTAATTTAAAATATTCTCAGAGTTTGAAGGTTTCTTACCCAGAGCAGTATAGTATGGTCACAATTTGTTTGTAGAGCCTCCATTAAGAGGTGGTGCCTATATCCCTCCCTGCTACCCCTACCTCATTGAATTTGGGCTGTTCTTGTGTCTTGTTTTGACCCATAAAATGTTTCAGAAGTGACTTTGGGAATGTTCTGGAGCCTGTGCTTTGAGAAAATTTACACTTTCCACTTTCTTCTACTCTGAATACCAAACCTGTGATTATCATGTGAGGAAACTGGCTTGCCTCTAAAGAATGAGATACCACATAAAAATAAACTGAGACATGCAATCAAGAATTGGTACCCTACTACCAGACTTGTAAATAGGGCCATGTTAATTCAAAAAATAGACCCAACCTCTCAATGGTAAGAGATGCAAAGATCTTGTGACCATGTTTTGTTTGTTAGTTTTATCTTGAATGCTTCCCCCCCATCCAGTTTTGTTGAGTAATAAGTGACATACTTTGCTGTATCAATTTAATGTGTACAGCGTGACGGTTTGATTTACATACATTGTGAAATGATTACCACGGCAGGTTTAGCTGACATTCATCTTCTCCATATAGATAAAAGAGAAAGAAAAAAAAGAAGAAAAGGAAAACAAAATTCGGATATAACCATATTTAATATATCACTGTGTGCTTGCTGGCCACAAATATTTATATCCATCCTATAAACAAAATACACTCATCCTTTTCTAAGACCCCCACCACCACACACACATACTTCATCCTATTGTGGTGTCAGACTCAAAAAGTCCAGTATCTCATGATCTGCATTTGGCCTAAGTATGCTGAGGCTCCTTGACTGCATCTCTTTAAGTATGATTCCTCTTGATCTAGACAGCTATTAACTAAGAAACGAGTTATCTGTCCCCCACACCACTCCCCAACATTTAGTGCCAATCAACAGACACTTCTGTTCAAGAAGGGGAATAACAGGAAATGCTTATGAATCACTGGTCCATGGCAATTCTGAAAACCAGCTGGGACTATGCACCAGAGCACCTTATTATTTACATTTCCACAGGAAATAATCTATGTTTGTAGCTAACTGGCCTGCTCAGCCTGATTTCTGTCACTTAAAAACTTGGGATGTTTCTATTCATTTAGGATAATTCCTGTCTTCCTTAAAAACGTGTGTGTTTTCAACCAATCTGATTATAGTCCCCTCCACAGTTCCTTTTCAGACAGGCCACATGTCTGAAGATGAGTCTGAGAAAGCCTTCTGTCTGCTTGAGAAGACAGACTGACTGCCAGCTTTAATCTTTCAGTGGTCTTAACAAAGGGTCTTCAGGCACATCCTTTATTTGATCTTGAGCCCAAAGGCATATTTTACTGTCAGCACTCTAGATTCAATCTTTACTTTTAGGTCTTTTGCCAGCTGGAGAGACTGCAGATGAGAAGCAAGTTTAGTTTGCAACCTGGCAAATCATGGACTCTATTTTTTCTCTAATTTCTGCTTCAGAGTAAACTGTTTCTCTTTGGTTTCTCTCTCTCCTCCTGTACTTTGTCATAAGTAGCTTAAACATTGATAGTTTTAGTATTTCTTGAATATTAGAAATCTAGAAATACTCTTAGCTGCCAGATTCATAAATTCATTGGACACATTTTTCACCTTCCAAGGGGCCTCAGGTGACAGTATTGCCCACTGTGGTGCTTCTTCATTAGCACAGCTGGCCCCCTCCTGTACCTTAAATCAGTTTTTGCACTGCTCTCTGACTGTACTCACCCCCAAGTCCCAAAGCTACTGTCACATGTTTTAACCCTTCAATAGGGAGGCTCTGCACAATTGATACTAATTTCCATTTTGGTTGGCCTTTGCTCTATATCAAACCAGACCCACTGGCTTAAAACAATGGCTTATTATGTCTCATAGTTCTGTGGATTGGCAATCTGGATGATTCTGTCATCAGTCTTGGCTGGGAGCATTCATGTGTCTGTGGTCACCTCAGAGTTCAGTGGAACTGGAGGGTCCAGAATGTCCTCATTCAGAGATTTGGCAGTTGATGTGGGATGTCTTTCAGAGCACTTTGGTTGTCTTCCATATTGCATTCTATTTTCCAGTAGAGTGGCCTGGGCTTCTTCTCAGCATGGTGGGCTCTGGATTCCAACAGGGTAAGAGGAGAAGCTGCAAGGCCTCTGAATCCAATGTTCTGGAACTTGAATAACATCATTTTTATTCCCATTCTATGAGTTAAAGCAAATCACAAAGTTAGCCCGGAGACAATGAGTGAAGAGGTAGACTCCCTTTCTTGGGAGAAGCAACAGTGTCAGTTGCAAGGGGGCATGGACACAGGAAAGCATGGATACATCAGGGCCATTGCCATGATGACCTACCACATTTACTTTTTTCAAACTAACAACCCCATGTAATGACCCACTCCCACTCCCATGTTCTCTCTCTCTCTGTCTCTCTCTCTCTCTCTCTCCCTCTTTTTAAGTAGGCTCCATGCTTAATATGGAGCCCAACAAGGGGCTTGAACTCATGACCTTGAGATCAAAACCTGAGCTGAGATCAAGAATCTAACACTTAACCAACTGGGCCATCTAGGCATTCTTCCATGTTGTCTTTTTTTTTTTTTTTAAGATGTATTTATTTATTAGGGGCAGGGGAGAGTGTGAGCAATGGGAAGGGCAGAGGGAGACAATCTTCACCCAGACTCCCCACTGAGCATAGAGCCTGAGTGGGGCTCAATCCCAGGGCCCTGAAATCATGACCTGATCCAAAATCAAGTCAGGTGCTCAACTGTCTCAGCCACCCAGGCTCCCCACCCTCCATGCTGTCTTTTAATGGCTTTTCTGAGAGTGCTATCTACTGGCATTCCTCCTATTTTTGTGACCCCTTTCATTCTGGTCTGTTCCATGAACTCCTCTTTTTATCTCTTTAATGTTAGTTTTTCTTAGAAGAGCTAACTCTCTCCATCATTTTTTAAAAATATATTATTTATTTATTTGACAGACAGAGATTACAAGTAGACAGAGAGGCAGAGAGAGAGGAGGAAGCAGGCTCCCCACTGTGCAGAGAGCCAGATGCGGGGCTCGATCCCAGGACCCTGGGATCATGATCTGAGCCGAAGGCAGAGGCTTAACCCACTGAGCCACCCAGGCACCCCCTCTCCATCATTTTTACCTTACAATCCCGCCATCCTTATTCTCAGCTGCACTCATGGTTTTAATGCTATCCATGGATGATCCTCAAATCTGTATCCTTCCTTCCAAAACTCTCAGTACCATGCCTTTAGACTCATAAATTCAAGTGGCTAGATATCTCTTAGACTTATCACTGGTATCTAAATCCCCCTGAACTCATCATCTAAAATCTGCTCTTGTATTCCTGGTCTCAGTGAATGGGCTCATTATCCCTGCAATCACTTAGGTCAACCTGCTTTCTCCCTCTTTTTCCAAGCTCTATCAATCTTACCTTCTAAATATTTATCAAATATCCCTCTTTCCATTCTTGTGTCTATTAATTTAGGACATTATAACCTCTTGCCTAAATAATAACCTTCAACTGGTCTTCCTAACTCCAATATTTCCATTATCAAATCACAGTGACTTATCTAAAAGACAAGAGAACTATACCACCTTCCTGCTTAAAATGGTTCCTCAGGTCCTATAGCATTTTCCAAAGTGAGTTCTAAAGAACACTTGCTCTACAGAATGTTAATAGTAACTGCATAACAACAAAAGAAGTTTCCATGCTCAAATTTTTTGGGGAAATGATAGTTTAAAGGAAGTTAAATGGTTTCTTATGGAACCCCTTCTAGTAGAATATCTTAGAATTTTTAACATACTGATATGCATCAAGACTCTCTAAAAGGGAATATTGAATATTCCCACCCCCACTTCCTCACATAGCACATTATGGTGTGTGTGGGGTGGTGGTGGTATTTAATTCTAGTAGTATCTCATAGGATTAACTTATCTTCCAGGAAGAGTTTATCTAGGAGATCAAGTCTATATATAAGTACAGGGTCTTTTGTAATCTGACCCCTACCCATTTCTCTAAGTGTGCTGTCAGCATTCTCTGCCCCACAACTTGTCCTTCCTTTACGGCACTCACTGTGCTGTTTGTCATCTCTGTGCATGCACTGATGATGCCCCTCTCTGCTCACCTCCTTCTCCACTCTGCTCCCCCGACCTCCATTTTTCATTTGAATAATTATGCTCATCTTTAAAACTCAGTTGAGGTGTCATCTCTTTTAGGAAGTTTTTTCTGACCCCACCCCATATCAAGTTTAATTAGTGCCCTGTCATTACTTTTATCATTTCACATTTCCACCTTGCTTCACAGGTCTCTGTGTCTAATTTTCCCCTTCCTCCACTTGGCTATGAACTCCTTAAAGTATATCTGCAGTGCCTTGGCATGGGGCTTGGAACCGAGTAGACATTCAAAAAACAAATTTAATTTTAAAATTCCACCATAATAGCATAATAGTAAATCATAATTTTCTTGAGCCAAACCTTTTCCTGGATGGGCAGGGCTGGAGATACTATAGGTGTAATAATTATATATATGCTTTAGAACTGAACTCTGGGACATAACTTCTCTTATAGTGGGTGTCTTCCCAGGGCTATCAAGAAAGCCTATAAAATGGAGATATCTATCAACAGCCTCAGTGGTCCTCAGAATAAGGAGAGCCTGGCCAATGCTCCTCTACCCTTTAGAATCTAGCTTCAGAGTTCATATGCTTTATCTACCCACAAGTTATGGATGGATCATTTTCCTATTTCCTGGAAAAGAAGCTGGTGAACAGATAACTATTACCTCAAGAAATAAGTAGCATGAATTCCTTGTTTTCCTGTAGTGACTAGCATCCTTACAATTGCAAAACTCGAGAAAATACGCTAAGTGCAGTGGAGTTTGGAAACAACATTTATAAACATGGGTAAGCAAGAGTACCTTGTCAGCATCAAGGAAGTAAGAGTAGGCAGTAGTCTTAGAAGGTAACTTTAATCTTTACTATTAGTGGCACCTAAAAGGTGTGATTTTTCTCCTGAATTTTGTTGGGTGGTTGACACAAGAATACAGTCTACTTATATTTATAAGATGTTTTATAGAAGCCTCATGGTAATCACAAAGAAAAACATACAGTAGATGAAAGATAAAGAAATTAAAGCATATTACTACAAAAAATAAATCACAAAGGATATTAGTGGGGAACAAAGGAAATAAAGAAACAGTCAGAAAGCAATGAACAGAGTGGCAAGAAAAAAATTATCTATCAATAATTACTTTAAATGCAAATGCTTAAATTCTCCAATCAAAATACAGAATGGATGAATGGATTTTAAAAACCCAGATCCAACAATATGCTGCCTACAAGAAACTCACTTAAGGTTTAAGGACACATATAGGCTGAAAGTGAAGGTTTGGAAAAAAGATTCCATAAAGAGAGCAAGAGTGCCTATAGTTATATCAGTTAAAACAGACTTTAAGGCAAAATTGGTCATAAGAGACAAGAAGATCACTATACAGTGGTAGAGGTACAAATATATCAAGAAGATATAACATCTGTAAATATATATCCCTACCACTGGAGCATCTAAATATTTCAAACAATATTAACAAAACTGAAGGTTCTTGGGACGCCTGGGTGGCTCGGTTGGTTGGGCGGCTGCCTTTGGCTCAGGTCATGATCCCAGCATCCTGGGATCGAGTCCCACATCGGGCTCCTTGCTCAGCAGGGAGCCTGCTTCTCCCTCTGCCTCTGCCTGCCTCTCTGTCTGCCTGTGCTCGCTCCTGCACTCTCTATCTGACAAATAAATAAATGAAATCTTTAAAAAAAAAAAACCAACAAAAACAAAAAAACCCTGAAGGTTCTTGAAAAATAGATAGCAATAAAATTATAGTAAAGGACTTCAACACTGGCTAGATAATATGAACAGAAAACTAACAGGGAAACAGTGGATCTGAATAATACTTACAGATCAAATAGACTGACAGACATATACAGAACATTCCATTCAATACACCAAAATACATATTCTTCTCAAGTTCACATGGAACATTCTCCACAATAGATCATATGCTGGGTCACAAAGCAAGCCTTAACAAATCTAAGAAGATTGAAATTATATCAAGAATCTTTTTCTTTATATCATTATAAAGATGGCATAAAACTAGAAATCAATGGTATAAAGTGGTATAAATAGTGTAAAACTAGAAATCAATAACAGGAAGAAAACTGAAAAATTCACAAATGCATGGAAATTAGACAACACACTCCTGAACAACCAATGGGTCAAGGAAGAAATTAAAAGGGAAGTCAGAAAATATCTTGACAAATGAAAATGAAAACACAATTATCAAAACTTACAGGATGCTACAAAAGTAGCTTTAAGAGGGAAATTTATAGTGATAAATGCCTACATTAAGAAAAAAGGAAGACCTGAAATAACCTAACATCACATATCAAGAAATTAGGAAAAATAACAATTTGTTCTTTGGGCCCATTTTCATGGGCCTAAAGTTAATAGAAAGAAGGAAATAATAAATCTTCAAGTATAAATCAATGAAATAAAGACTAGAAAGATAATAGGAAAAAAATTAATGAAACTAAGAGTTGGTTTTTGGAAGTATAAGCAAAATTGCCAAACCTTAAGCTAGAATAACCAATAAAGAACAAGAACTCGAAATTATAAAAAAGTAGAGACAATACAAACTGACATCACGGAAATACAAATGATTGTAAGAGGTTACTATGAAGAGTTATAAGCCAAAGGAAGAATTAGATAATCTAGATGAAATAGATAAATTTCTAGAAATTTAGAGTCTACCAAGACTGAATCATGAAAAAAGTAGAAAATCTCAGCTGATCAATAGTGAGTAAGGAGATTGAATTAATAACAAAAACCTCCCACAATCCTCTTAATAGATGCAGAAAAAAACATTTGACAAAATACAGCATACTTTCATTTTTGTTTTTATTTATTTATTTTTTAATTTATTTGTCAGAGAGACAGCAAGACAGGGAACGCAAACAGGGGGAGTGGGAGAGGGAAAAGCAGGTCCCGCCAAATGGAGCTGGATGTGGGGCTGGATCCCAGGACACTTAATGACTGAGCCACCCAGGTGCCCTTTCTTCTTTTAAAAAAAAAAAATTTATTTATTTGAGAGTGAGAGTGAGAGAGCACAAGCAGGGATGGGAGAACAGCAGAAGGAGAGGAAGAAGCAGGCTCCCCACTGAGTAGAGAGACAGACGTGGGGCTCAATACTAAGACCCTGAGATCATGGCCTGAGCTGAAGGCAGATGCCTAACTGATTGAGCCACCCAGATGCCCCTACAGCATTCTTTCTTGATAAAAACCCTGAAGAAAGTAAGGATAGAAGGAATATACCTCAACATCATAAAGGCCATATACAGAAGACCCACAGCTAATATCATACTTAATGGGGAAAAACTGAGAGCTTTTCCCCTAAGGTCAGGAACACGACAGGGATATCCTCTCTCACTACTGTTGTTCAACATAGTACTGGAAGTCCTTGCCTCAGCAACCAGACCAAAAAAAAATTAAAGTCATCCAAATTGACAAGGAAGAAGTCAAACTTTCAATCTTTCCAGGTGACATGAAGTTCTGTGTAGAAAACCTGAAAGACTCCACCAAAGAATTGCTAAAAGCAATACGTGAATTCAGCAAAGTCACAGGCTATAAAATCAATGTACAGAAATCTGTTGTCTTTCTATACGCAAATAATGAAACAGCAGAAGGAGAAATCAAGAAATCAATCCCATTTGCAATTGCACAAAAAAACCATAAGATACCTAGGAATAAACCCAACCAAAGAGGGAAAAGATCTGTACCCTGAAAACTATAGAAAACTTATGAAAGAAATTGAGGAAGACACAAAGAAATGGAAAAGCATTCCATGCTCATGGATTGGAAGAACATTGTTAAAATGTCTCTCCTACCTAAAGCAATCTACACATTCAGTGCAATCCCAATCAAAATAACACTAGCATTTTTCACAGAACTAAAATGAACAATCCTAAAATTTGTATGGAACTACAAAAGGCTCCAGATAGCCAAAATAATGTTGAGAAAGAAAAGCAAAGCTGGAGGCACCACAACCCCAGACTTCAAGCTCTATTACAAAGCCATAATCATCAAGACAGTATGGTACTGGCACAAAATAGGCGTATAGAGCAATGGAACAGAATACTGGACCCAGAAATGGACCCATGACTCTATGGTCAGCCAATCTTTGACAAAGCAGAAAAGAATATCCAATGGAGAAAATATAGTGTCTTCAACAAGTGGTTTTGGGAAAACTGGATAGCAACATGCAAAAGAACAAAACTGGGCCATTTTTTTACACCATACACAAAAATAACTTCAAAATGGATGAAAGGCCTAAATGTGAGACAAGAAACTACCAAGATCCTAAAGGAGAACACAAGCAGAAATCTCTTTGACTTTGGCTGTAGCAACTTCTTACTAGACACATCATCAGAAGCAAGGGAAACAAAAGCAAAAATAAACTATTGGGACCTCATCAAGATAAAAAGTTTCTGCACAGTGAAGGAAATAAGCAACAAAACTAAAAGGCAACTGACAGAATGGAAGGAGACATTTGCAAATGACATATCTGATAAAGGGTTAGTATCCAAAATCTATAAATAATTCATCAAAATCAGGACACCTGAGTGGCTCAGTCAGTTAAGGCATCTGCCTTTGGCTCAGGTCATCATCCCAGTGTCCTGGAATCGAGTCCCGCATCAGCCTCCTTGCTCAGCAGGGAGGCTGCTTCTCCCACTGCCTGCTGCTCTCCCTGCTTGTGCTCACAATCTCGCTCTTTCTCTATGACAAATAATAAATAAAATCTTTTAAAAAAATAAAGAATTCTATGGTGAGTGCTGTGAAGTGTGTAAACCTGGTGATTCACAGACCTGTACCCCTGGGGCTAATAATACATTATATGTTTATAAAAAATTAAAAAGTTAAAAATAATAATAATAAATAAATAAATTTTAAAAAAATAAAGAATTCATCAAAATCAACACCCTCTCCAATAAATGATCCAGTTAAGAAATGGGCAGAAGTGGTGAACAGACATTTCTCCAAAGAAGACATACAGATGGCTAACAGACACATGAAAAAATGCTCAACTTCACACATCATCAGGGAAATACAAATCAAAATCACAATGAGATACTACCTCACACCTATCAGAAAGACTAAAAATTAACAACTCAGAAAACAACAGATGTTGGTGAGGATGTGGAGGAGGAGGAACTCGTTTGCACAGTTGGTGGGACTGCAAACTGGTACAGCCATCTGGAAAACAGTATGGAAGTTCCTCAAAAAGTTAAAAATAGAACTACCCTATGACCTAGCAATTGGACTACTAGGTATTTACCCAAGGAATACAAAAATGCTGATTTGAAGAGGTACATGTACCCCAGTGTTTATAGCACCAATGTCCACAATAGCCAAATGTCCATCAACTGATGAATGGATAAAGAAAATGTATATACATATACAATGGAATATTACTCAGCCATCAAAAAGAATGAAATCTTGCCCTTTGCAATGACGTGGATGGCGCTAGAGTATATTATGCTGAGTGAAATAAGTCAGTCAGAGAAAGACAAATATATGATTTCACTCATGTGTGGAATTTAAGAAACCAAACAGATGAACATAGAGGAAGGGAAGGAAAAATAAGAACAGATAGGGAGGCAACCATAAAAGACTTCTAACTGGGGCACCTGGGTGGCTCAGAGGGTTAAAGCCTCTGCCTTCAGCTCAGGTCATGATCTCAGGGTCCTGGGATCGAGCCCCGCATCGGGTTCTCTGCTCGGCAGGGAGCCTGCTTCCCTTCCTCTCTCTCTCTGGGTCTCTATGTCTACTTGTGATCTCTGTCTGTCAAATAAATAAATAAAATGTTAAAAAAAAAAGACTTCTAACTATAGAGAACAAACAGGTTTGCTGCAGGGGAGGTGGGTAGGGTGATGGGACAAATGTGTGATGGTCGTTAAAGAGGACATTTGTTGGGATGAGCATTAGGGATTATATGCAACTGATGAATCACTAAATTCTACTCCTGAAACTAATATTACACTATGTGTTAACTAACTCAAATTTAAATAATATAAAAAATTAAAACCTCCCAACAAAGAAAAGCACAGGACTAGATGGTTTCACTGGTGAACTCTAATAAACATTTTTAAAAATATTTTATTTATTTATTTGTCAGAGAGAGAGAGAGTGCACACAAGCAGGCAAAGTGGCAGGCAGAGGCAGAGAGAGAAGCAGGCTCCCTGCTGAGCAAGGAGCCGGATGCGGGACTCTATCCCAGGACCCTAGGATCATGACCTGAGCTGAAGGCAGCGGCTTAATCCCCTGAGCCTCTCAGGCATCCCTCTAATAAACATTTTTTTAAAGATTTTATTTATTTGACAGAGAGAGAGATCACAAGCAGGCAGAGAGGCAGGCAGAGGCAGAGAGAGAAGCAGGCTCCCCACTGAGCAGAGAGCCCGATGTGGGGCTCAATTCCAGGACCCCGGGATCATGAGCTGAGCCGAAGGCAGAGGCTTTAACCCACTGAGCCACCCAGGTGCCCTAATAAACACTTTTTAAAAAAGATTTTTATTTATTTATTTTAGAGAGAGAGAGAGAGGGAAAGAGAGAGCAAACGGGGAAGGGCAAAGGGAGAGGGAGAGAATCTTAAGCAGATTCTCTGCTGAGAATGGAGCCTGACATGGGGCTCAATTTCATGACCCTGAGATTATGACCTGAGCCAAAATCAAGAGTCAGACACTTAACGCACTGAGCCACCCAGACACCCCCCTACCAAACATTTTAAAGAAGTTTATGCCAATCCTTCTCAAAGTCTTTCAAAAAATTGAAAGAAGGGAACACTCCCAAACTCAAATAAGGACACTACAAGAAAAGATAAATAAAAGTCAATACCCTTGAAAAATACAGATGCAAAAATTCACAACACAATACTAGCAAATGAAATTCAACAGCACATTAAAAGGATTATGAACTGGGGCGCCTGGGTGGCTTAGTGGGTTAAGCCTCTGCTTTTGGCCCAGGTGGTGATCTCAGGGTCCTAGGATCGATCCCCACATGGGGTTCTCTGCTCAGTGAGGAGCCTGCTTCCACCCCACACCCCTGCCTGCCTCTGCCTACTTGTGATCTCTCTCTCTGTGTCAAATAAATAAAATCTTTAAAAAAAAAGGATTATGAACCATGATAAAATGGGATTTATCCCCAGGATGCAAGGGTGGTTTAATATCTATAAATCAGCCAAATAATGGCACCCGGCTAACTCAGTCGGTAGAGCATGAGACTCTTAGAAATCAGTCAAATACCACATTGGTAGAATGAAGGATAAAAATAGTATTATTTTCTCAATAGTTGCAGAAAAGGCATTTGACAAAATTCCACACCCTTTCATGATAAAAACTCTCAGCAAATTGTGTACCGAAGAAATATACCTCAGTATAATGAAGACCATACGCAACAAACCCACAGCTAACATTATACTCAATGGTGAAAAGTTGAAAGCTTTCTTCCAAGATGACAAACATGACAGGATGTCCACTCTTACCATTCCTTTTCAGCGTAGTACTAAAAGTTCCAGTCCGAGCAATAGAAAGGAAGGAATAAAACTGTTTGCAAATGACATGGTCTTATATATAGAAAACCCTAGGGGGCGCCTGGGTGGCTCAGTTGATTAAACAGCTGCCTTTGGCTCAGGCCAGGATGGCGGTTATCCTAGGTTTGGACCCCAAAAGGGGCCTCCCTACTCAGCAGGGAGGCTGCTTCTCCCTCTCCTTTCGCACCTCCCCCCACTCATGCTCTCTCATTCTCTCTCTCCCTCTCAAATAAATGAACAAAATCTTAAAAAAAGAGAAAACCCTAAGGAGTCCACCAAAAAACTGTTAAAACTAATTAATGAATTCAGTAAAGTTGCAGAATACAAAATCAAACATACATGTATCAGTTGTATTTAAATATATTAACAATGCATTCTATGATAAAGAATTAAAGAAAATAATCCCATTTATACAGCATCAAAACCAATAAAATACTTAGAAATAAATTTAACCAAGGGGGTGAAAGATCTATAGGCTGAAAACTATGTGACACTGATGAAAGTTCCTGAAAAAGACACAAATAAGTGGAAAGATATGTTCATGGATCAGAAACATTATTATTAAAATGCCCATATTACCTAAAGCCATTATAGATTCAATGTAATCTCTATCAAAATGCCAATGGCCCTTTTCACAAAAATAGAATAAACAATCCAAAAATGTGTATGAAATCACAAATGAACCTGAAAAGCCAAAGCAATTTTGAGAAAGAACAAAGCTAGAGGCATCACACTTCCTGATTTCAAATTATACTACAAAGCTATAGTAACCAAAACAGTATAGTACTGGCATAAAAACAGACACGTAGACCAACAGAACAGAGTTGAGACCCCAAAATAAACCCATGCATGTGTGGTAAACTAATATTTGAAAGGAGAGTGAAAAATATCAATGAGAAAAAGTTAGTGTTTTCAATAAATTGTGGGAAAACTGGGTATTCACATGCAAAAGAATGAAATTGAGCCTCTATCTTACACCACTTACAAAATTAACTCAAAATGGTTTAAAAATTTAGATATAAGACTGAAACCATAAAACTCTTAGAAAAAAAACAAAGAAAAGGTACTTGACATTGGTCTTGACAACCAATTTTTAAAATATATTTCCCAAGACACAAGGAACAGAAGCAACTGCAACTAAAAAAGCTTCTGGAAGCAAAATAGTCAACAAAATGATAAGGCAACCTATAGCATGGGAGAAATTACTTGCAAACCATCTGTCAGGTAAGAGGTTTAATATCCAAAAAATGTAAGGAACTCATAAAAGTCAATAGAAAAAAAACGCAAATAATCTGATTAAAAATAGGCAGAGGACTTGAATAGACATTTTCCAAAGAAGACATGTGGTCAACCACATGTAAACGTACTCAACATAACTAATCATCAGGGAAATGCTAATCAAAACTGACAACCTACAGAATGGAAGAAGATATATTGCAAATGACCTATCTGATAAAGGGTTAATATCCAAGATATATAAAGAACTTATTTTTTTTTAAGATTTTATTTATTTATTTGACAGAGAGAGAGAGATCACAAGTAGGCAGAGCAACACACTGGGGTAGGGGGAAGAAGGTTCCCCACTGAGCAGAGAGCCCAATGTGGGGCTCGATCCCAGGACCCTGAGATCATGACCCGAGCCAAAGGCAGAGGCTTAACCCACTCAGCCAACCAGGCGCCCCAATATAAAGAACTTATAAAACTCAACACCCCAAAAAACAAATAATCCAATTAAAAAATGGACAGAAGGGCACCTGGGTGGCTCAGTCGTTGAGCATCTGCCTTCCGCTCAGGTCATGATCCCAGGGTCCTGGGTTCGAGGCCCATGTCAGGCTCCCTGCTTGGCGGGAAGCCTGCTTCTCACTCTCCCACTCCCCCTGCTTGTATTCCCTCTCTCTCTGTGTCTCTCTCTGTCATTTTTTAAAAAATGGGCAGAAGACATAACAGACACCTATCCAAACAAGAGATACAATTGGCAAAAGGACACAGGAAAAGACGTTCATCATCACTGATCATCAGGGAAATGCAAATCAACAGAGAAATATCACCTCACACCTGTCAGAATGGCTAAAATCAACAACACAGGAAACAACAGGTGTTGGTGAGGATGTGGAGAAAGAGGAACCCTCTTACACTGTTGGTGGGCATGCAAACTGGTGTGACCATTGTGGAAAACAGTATGGAGATTCCTCAAAAGTTATAAATAAAACCACCCTCTGATCCAGGAAACACACTACTGGGTATTTACCCAAAGAATACAAAACCCCTAATTTAAAAGGATACATGCACTCCTATATTTATAGCAGCATTATTTATAATAACTAAGATATGGAAGCAGCCCAAGTGTCCATCAATTGGTGAATGGATAAAGAAGTGGTACAGTGTTGCATCCACATGGATGGAACTGGAGAGGATAATGCCAAGTGAAGCAAGTGAGTCAGAGAGAGACAAATACCATATAATTTCACTCATATGTGGAATTTAAGAGACAAAACAAGCCAAGGGAAAATAGAGAGAGATAGAGACAAACCAAGAACAGAATTGTAGAGAACAAACTGGGGGGAGATGGGTAGGGACATGAACGCAATGGTGATGGAGATTAAGGAATGCACTTGTGATGACTGCCGGGTGACCAAAATAAAAACTTGAAAAGAAAAGTATAATGAGATATCACATCACATCTGTTAGACTGACTCTCCCCCCAAACACAGGAAATACATGTTGGCTAGGATGTGGAGAAAAGGAAACTCTTGTGCACTTTTGGTAGGAATGTAAATTCGTACTGTCACTACAGAAATTGATATAAACATTCCTCAAAGAATCAAAGTTAGAACTATCATATATTCTAGCAACCCCACCTCTTGGTATATGTCAGAAGGAAATGATAATAGGATCTCAAAGAGATCCATGTACTACCATGTTTCTTTCAGCATTATTCACAATAGCAAAGACATGGGAAAAACCTAAGTGTCCCCTGATGGATGAATAAAGAAAATGTTATCTATTATCTATCTATATCTATCTATCTATTATCTATCTATCTATCTATCTATCTATCATCTACCTACCTAATGGAATATTATTCAACCACAGAACAGCCATCTGTGATTTGAGGACCTTATGCTAGGTAACATAAGTCAGACAGAGAAAGACAAACACTGTATGATTTCATGTATGTGTGGAATCCAAAAAAAAAAAAAAAAAAAGCCAAACTTATAGAAACAGAGTGAAATGGTGGTTTCCAGGGGTTGGGAGGTAGGGGAGTGGAGGAGATATTAATCAAAGTGTACAAGCTTAGTTATAAGATGCATAAGTTCTGGGGCTCTAATATACAGCACGGTGACTATAACAATTCTATATTATATACTTGAGAGTTGATAAGAGAGTGGATCTTAAATCACACACAAAAAAGTTGTAATTATGTGAGGCAATGGATGTGTTAACTATTCTTGTCATGTAACCATTCTGCAATATATTTAAGTGTACAAATCATCACATTGTACACCTTAAACTTACACAATGTTATATGTCAATTATATCACAATAAACCTAGCAAAAAGGAAAAAAAAGAACACAAGTTACTCTTCTCTCTTGGTAGTTTTTTAAGAGGGTGAGATGATTAGTTAACCTTTGGATTAATACTTTGCCCTATCCTGCTGCAGAAAGATGATCCTATGACGCTATTTATATTACTGAAGAAAACTCTTTGACTAGTACAGATTTTGAGTTTTTGAAGCTAGGAAACTTGGTATCTTTTATTGCATCCAGGATAGGACTTTGCAAAAAATGAATATTCAGTAAATATTTAAATTGAATGAATTTGGGGGGGTTTTGCTGCTACAAGACTTTGCTGGTAAAAGTATATTTTCCTATAATGAACTCAATAATAATAATGAGGCCGATGTAAAGGTAAAGCAGAATATATTATGTTATATATATTTTTTGGTCCTCTTTAATGTTTGCTTAAAATTGTGTGTTTAGAGTAGCTTTGAAAAACAGTGTTATGATGGAATCCTCAGTGTAGAAGCAGCCCGGATATTAATTGGTGCAAGCAAAAGCTATTGCCCCATCCAAGGAAAGTAAGTATAATACTTCTTAAATTGTTATTTCCAGAATCAGATGGGTATATGGTAGAAAAAAAAATCAAACTGAGAGTTAAATATCCAGATTGATCAATCTATTTATTTCACCTATCTCCATCCATCCATTCGTCCATCCATCCATCTATCCATCCATCCATCCATCCATCTACTTATTTTACTTATTTACACTTTTCCCCTGAAGGTCCATAACTTTGGTGTCATTAGGAGATTCTGGTGGAAGATCTGACCACAGTGTAATTAGATAAGAGACAAGGGGAGCCATGAAAGACAACCTATGTAATTTCATACACTGGCTCCGTAGCTCAGGGGTTAGAACACTGGTCTCGTAATTTCATACACTGTTGTATTTATCTTTTCTTTATATCATATTTACTAAGTTACTGGATAGGGTAGGTAGGGAAGCCTGGAACCTGCCATTAGTGAGGTGCAGCCAGCCTTGAAGGAACTGATCCATCTGAGGGACCTGGGAGATACAATTAAATTTGATGGGAAAAGTTCAAGTGTCTTGGAGATATATCTATATCTGGTCATAGTCCTGGCAAGCATTCGCTAATGGGTGATCCTAGACAAAGTTTGTGGGGGCAACAATCACAGGAAATCCTGCCAGGTGGTAGTCAACATTTCAGCAGTCTGATAATCTCTCTGGGAGATCTAACATCAGTTCCTAAAGTTTGGGAAGGGTAGGGCCTTCAGGGCCTTGGAGAGGCTGGAGCTAGGGAAGGCATGACAAAGGGGAGCTTGATTCTGAACCCCAAAGAATTGGTTTGGAGAAACCTTAATTATGTTCTATGTCAAGTCAAGAATGGTTCCAGGGACAGGCAGCAGGGGTTTCCTGTACATGACCATGGGTGGGTCGATGGATTGATACAGGGGTTCAGGACAGAGCATTTTTAATATATATTTTAATATAAAAGGGAGTTCCCTTTTTATATTACCCAGAAGTATAGCACTTGATTTTTATTTTAACATATATGTATATTTTTCTCTGCTAGATTCATGAGTATTTATGATGTTTCAACTTATGTAAGAGCTAGAAGTTGGCTTATGAAGTTTAAAAACATGTTAACTATCTTGGAATATCATAAAGATAAGGCACCTCTTTTTCTGTATGGGTAAGTACTATAAACCTCTGATAGCAATATACCTAAAAATATGACCAATTCTACCCTGTCAGCATTGATTACATTAAGTTGCCTTATTAAAAAATTAATTAATATTATGGTCAGCTCTTATTAATCAAGTGGTGAAGGAAGGAGCAGAGCACTTGCATCTCTTTCTTTGTTGAGTTGTTTGAGCGACTTTGTTGACACCTCTGTTAGAGAGTGGGTAGGAAAGGAGAAGCAAAGACTGGTCATGTTTGGACTCTTTTAAGTGGTAATTGCCATATCTTAGGGTCATATTACAAACTAGACTGCTTTCATGTTCTTCTGGGTATAACATTGAGCAGGGAGGGGAAAGAAATATCGAACTCATGGCCTATATTTTCCTCTCCATTTCATCTGTGCCATGGGGCAGCTCTGTTGATATCCATAACTAGGAAAAACACAACAGGGCCTTAATAATATCTGTAACCAATTTTCCAAATTATTGCAAGATACGGATTTACTTAACTTGTGAAGTTTTACTTAACTTATTATAGGTTGTGAACTTATATACTTTTTAGAGCAGGAAGACAAAATTTTTCTATTAACAAAAGATATAAAAATGAGAAATACGAGAAAAATGCATGCTACTAAATTTTAAATGGGCGCTGACATACCTTTCATAACAAATCCTGATAATTTCTTAACTTCTCCCCATGTATTAAGTTTAAAGAAAAATATAAGGAATTAAAACCCTAGGGTCTTGACATATATGTAGATAACCACTTTTTGTTAGGCTCTACTTAGGATGGATTGGAAAATTTAAAAAAAAATACATCATGGTAATTACTGAATAGAATATTTTTTCCTGTTCTTACTTTTAAGTGATGCTGATGTTTTTCTCTGTATTTATTTGTTTCTTGCTTTTGATGAATGAATCTTTGCCTTGTTTCTTATGTGCTATTAGCCTTGATTTAAAAAAATGCTCCCCATCCTGATATAGATTAATAAGAGCTATATTTTAATCTTTCTCTTTGATGATTATTATATACAGAAAGTATGCTTTAGGTTTCTGCTTATTTATTTTATATTTGTATATTCTTCAAATTAATGTTAATGATTTGCTAAAGCAAATGTTGAACTTCAGATCTCAGTTGTTGTATTTTTAAAGTGATCTAACATTTTATTGATCTCTTTTTTTCCCCCAGGAATAATAAATTTCTGCTTTTTGTACATCACATAGTATTTTCAGAAGAATTTGAATATGCGGGACATATTATAACAGTAATTTACATTTATCCTATGATAATACATCTGTGGCCAATGGCAAGAGAGTTAAATGTGTCAGCACTTTTATCAGTAAACTACTATTATGTATTTTTATACATATTTCGATCAGCACTGAAGGTACTGTTTAAAATAAGATGTATCCTGAGAAAAGAACAATTCAGATATCTTTGAATCTATCTGTGTCATATTGAAATAATCTGAGGGGCGCCTGGGTGGCTCAGTGGATTAACCCGCTGCCTTCGGCTCAGGTCATGATCTCAGGGTCCTGGGATGGAGCCCCGCATTGGGCTCTCTGCTCAGTGGGGGGCCTGCTTCCCCTTCTCTCTCTGCCTCCCTCTATGCCTACTTGTGATCTCTCTCTCTGTCAGATAAATAAATAAAATCTAAAAAAAAAAAAGAAAGAAAGAATCTGATACTAGAAGCCATTTGATGTAATAGTTGATAGTTGATAGGATCCTGGAATTTTAGTAATCTTTGAATTTTATGAGTTCAATAATGAAATCAGTATAATAGTCATGGTCTTGGGTATCAGGTAAAATAAGTATCATAAAAGTGGAGAGAATCCCAATGACATGAAGAGAAATGGGAATCCGGATGGAAAATACAAGGGGGTATTTCTCTCAAATACTTTCTGTTATGATGCAAAAAGCAAGTGAATAAATCCAAACTGGTTTGCTAGGTCCTTGTCATATGATGAGAACTGCTTTTTAGGATAAATGGTTTGAAGATGATTTGTCAACATTACTGTTTTCATACTTCATTATTAACAGTGTTGCAATGACTCTGTTTACTGCTATTTTTAATTGCTCGTTTCCAGCATTCAACTTCATTTATAGATTATAAATGCATTATTTTAATAAATAATAAATAGTAAATAAAAGATTATCAATGAATTATTTGAATCAAATTATGATTTTGATGTTGGAGATTAAAAATTTTTTTTTGAATTCCAAATCAGTAACTTAAAACTCAACTTTTGGAGTACAACTCATTTGTAGTTGAGGGTTGAAGTGTTAATTTTGAAGACCCATCCCCTCCCCCATCATTGCATAGGTGCTATGAAATAACATACATTCTGTGTCTTCTAAATAGATAATCATTTTGAAAAGGAAGTATTTTGATCAATATTGGAATACTTTGGACTTTCTTATCGTGCTTCTTGGAATCGTTGACATCTTTTGTTTATACTTTGTCAAGCTGAGACCAGACAACTTCGTTCTTATTCAGATTACAGTAATACTGGGATATTTCAGAATAATTAGGTTTATTCCTTTCGTCAAGGTAAAAACATCACGCTTCCAAATGTTGTTGTTGTTTCCCTCACACTGTTTGCTAAATGTGTTAAGAAACCTCATTATTTTGAAGGAAACAAGAGAAGGAGCTGTCTTTTCTGGAATGCTTTCTCTGTAGGCGTCTGCCTGGCTCACCTTCTCAGCTTCTCAGAGGGAATGCCTTCCCTGACACCCTGTGTGAAATGACAGCCTGCTCCCTGGCACATACCAGGCCCCCCTGGTATGTGGGCCTGGCCCCCCTCCACCTGCTTAAGGTTTAGTTTTTCCTCATAGCACTTACTACCTTTGTGCTGTTGTGGCATGTACTCTCCATGAGGCAGCCATCTTTGTTTTGGTCACTGAGGTAACCGAGGGCTCTAGAACGGCGCCCAGCATATAGTAGTAAGTTCTTAATCAAATATTTGTTGAGTGAAAGAATGAAAACGTTGGTGCCACTTGAAGCACGGTGACTCAGAAACAAGCTCTCCCGGTTTTAGTAAAATTTGCTCATAAAGGCCCCACTGTGCAGAAGCATGAACATATTTTCTCTACAGTCCACTTCTATATTGCATGCTGCCTATGGAACTTTTTTTAAAAAAGATTTTATTTATTTATTTGATAGACAGAGATCACAAGTAGGCAGAGAGGCAGAGAGAGAGAGAGAGGAGGAAGCAGGCTGTCCGCAGAGCAGAGCCCCATGCGGGGCTCGATCCCACGACCCCGGGATCATGACCTGAGCTGAAGGCAGCGGCTCAACCCACTGGGTCACCCAGGCGCCCCCTGCCTATGGACCTTAATCCCGCTGTGGCCTTCAGTCTCTGTAACAGCTACTATTCCTTCTTCCCACAGTTTTGATTCTGAAGGTAGATTTTCAGATTTCCAGTCAGCTTTTTTTGGAAACAGGTCTCTACCTGTGATCGCTGAGTGACGCCTGGGGCAGGGAGGCCGACCAAGAGTCTCTGGCGGGGGCGCCCCCACCGTTCTCTCTCCCCGCAGGCCTTGTCGCCCAGTGGCATCGTGGAAAGAGGATTCTCCCATGCAAACCCGGAGTCGGAAGGGAACCGGGAGCCCAGTTCTGCACCCCCTATGCCGGGGGCACGGCCACGGCCACGGCCCGGGGGTGGGGATGGGGGGTGGGCGCGGAGAGGCCCCAGGACACGAGACACAGGGGAGGAAGAAGGGACTCCACCCGCAGCTGATCCTGACGCGGCGGCGGGGCGGGGATGAGTGGCACTTGGGGCGAGGCTTACTTCCAATGAAGCTGCCCTACATAAGCTTTTAACTTGGGAGCTTTAGGTGGTTTCATTTGCCATTCTGTTTTTGTGTGTGTGAGTTGTTTAATTCCTATTATGCCAAACGAGTTTATTGGTATCTGTTGAAGTTATGAAGGATTCATGTTAAAAAAAAACAACAAACTGCTGACAACCCTGGTGACCAAAGAATCCTCTATTATCTTTCTCCATGAAATTTCATAGTCCTCCTAAAGGCAGACTTGCTTGAATGCTCAGACTTGCACTTGTAGACCTTGTTGTCTGTTCCTTCCTTGATTCTGTATCAGTGTTACCAAGCTTTGGTGTTCGAAAGCGTTACTATACAGAGTTGTATATAAAAATGTTGTTTTAAGGGGTAATTTTGGTTATTAGTGATTTTTGCTTTTTTGAGCTTAGAGCCGAGGGTCTGCATAAGGCATAACCCTTCCATAACACAAAGCACACTAGAAATCAGGATGTGTAGTATGAGGCTGTTTTAAAATGGAAGGGAGAAGCTTCTTTGGTAATCAGTTTTTATATAGAGATTGAATGCCGATGAAGCTAAAATAATCATTTAGAAGTATCTCTCTGAGGGAAGTAAAGAGTGTGAACCAGTTGCCACTTCTGGTCAGCACACTTTGACAAATCTCCATGAAATGTACGTAAGGAATTCATATGGTCAGGATTAACTTTTTCTATGGAGCACTTACTATGTTCCAGGACTGTGCAGAGCCCTCTACATACATTATTTAATGAAATTATTGCAATAGCCCTGTGAACCGGGTGTTCCCACTATATAAAGTCAGGCGCTCTAATAATAGCCAGTCTCAGTACAGTGTGACTTTCCAGTGAAATCTATACTGGAGAGCTTGGAAGAATATTGGAGATTTTTACTTTAGATCCTCTTAGGAACAGCTCAGGCGGCCTCAGTGCGTCATGGAATAACACTTTGTAAAAACCCTCTTTACTCTCTCTCCCTCTGACCAAAGTGACACAACCATAATAGCAGCTAAAAATCTCTTTCTCTGCTCTTGTAATTCCTTTGCTATGACGTTATTTTGCTCTTCTCACCTTCCTCTTCTGTGACCTGTTTCCCCACCATCTGCCTTGCATTCTGACCTGATTCTGTCTCTGTGATTGACTGTACTGGTTGTGAGGGGCTGCTCCGTTGGACTTTGAGTACTTAAATATTATTACCACCGTTGTACAGATGAGGAGACAGAGTCCTCAAGGTCACAAGTAACTTCCTCAAGGTCATGGAGCTGGTGAATAGGAGAGCTAGTACTTGAACCTCCGAAAATTTATATTTAATATCCCCTTCTCTTCAGTCACTACACTCTCTTGCCTCAGCTTATGATTTGAGAAATTTAGAGCTAAGACGTATCTTTAATATCCTATTTTCCTTATCTTGCAAGTCAAGAAACCGAGGGGTGGAGAGAGGATTGATTTGGTCAGTCATTATCATGCAGGTTAGGGGACCACCCCTCTAGTCTCCTGACATCTGGGGGTGTGGAGAATGGGGGGGTAAAGGCAGTGGTGAGGACTCCCCCTTAATCTACAAAGCCACTTAGTGAGTCACTGCACTTTCATTTCTTTAAAGAATGGCTCTCAAACTTGAGTGTGCATAGAATCACCTGGAGGGCTTCTTCAGATGCTGGTTTCTGAGCCTCGCCCCCAGAATTTCCGGTTCTGCAGGTCTGGGCTGGGGGAGAGGCCGCTGAGAATTTGCATTTCCAACAAGTCTCTGGGGAGTGCCACTGCTCCCCAAGATGACTGCTGTGGAGGGTGCTTTTCCACATCAGACTTTCAGACTTGTTTTTCTCTTCATTGTTCCTTATAGATAATAATCCCACTACTGATAAATATCGTCGATGTGCAGATTAAAAAGCGTCTCCGCTTGATGTATGGCATCACGAAAGGTTATGTCAAAAGTCAAGAGGATACCAAGTTTTTAATAAAACATATTTCCAGCCAAGAATCAATATACCAGGTGAGAGACAAGATTGGGAAAACAATCCCTTGAGTGAAGTCATGTATCTTTAAAAACTACTTCTGTGGGGTGCCTGGGTGGCTCCCTGGGTTAAGCCTGTGCCTTCGGCTCAGGTTATGGCCTCAGGGTCCTCAGATCAAGCCCTGCATTGGGCTCTCTGCTCAACGGGGAGCCTGCTCCCTCCGCCTGCCGCCCCCCACCCCCGCCTGCCTCTCTCCCTACTGGTGATATCTCTCTCTCTCTCTCTCTCTCGCTCGCTCTCTATCAAATAAATAAATAAATAAATATAATCTTAAAAAAAAAAAAGACTTCTTCCATATGTATTTGGCCCAATCCATCAACTGTGGTAAGTGAAGGGGATTCAGTTGTTCATTATGCTATGAGAGGTGTTACAGAGGACAGTCTTTGCTCTCTAAATGTCAGGTATCTTTATTAGACTCCTTTATAATTGGCACAGAAGCAAATCTACTCTGTGTTTTTATTTTCTGAATGCAAACTAGAGATCCATCTGCCTTTGTACTACTCTGAAGGGGAGGGCAAGTTGGAAAAGACTTCGTGCAGGGGCGCCTGGGTGGCTCAGTGGGTTAAAGCCTCTGCCTTCAGCTCAGGTCATGATCTCAGGGTTCTGGGATCGAGCCCCACATCCGGGTCTCTGCTCAGCAGGGAGCCTGCTTCCTCCTCTCTCTCTGCCTGCCTCTCTGCCTACTTGTAATCTCTCTCTCTGTCAAATAAATAAATAAAATCTTTAAAAAAAAAAAAAAGGCTTCGTGCAGGAATCAGAACTTACATGAGTCTTCAAAGAAAGCGTAGGTCTGAAGTGGAGAGGACGAGAGAGGGAAAGAGTACAAAGATTTGACAGTGAAAACTTGCAATGCTGGTGCTGAAGAATGGCTGAGTAGTAGTATTTTTGTATTTGTTTGTTTGTTTATTTAATCATTCAAGATCCTCCTTATTTCCAGACAGCATGAGGTAAGTACCAAGTGGGAGATCAGGACATGAGCATTCGAGGCACTCGAAGATGGAGTGAATCACCTCCTGACTCAGTTCCCTCCTGCCAGGCTGTCCAGACAGGACCCTTTGCAAACGAGTAATGTTTCAAGATTCATATGTGACTTTCTGCTTGAGAATATTCAGTAGCAGGGCACCTGTGCAGTTCAGTTGGTTAAGCTGAGTCAGATTCTCGATCTCAGCTCAGGTCTTGGTCTCAGGGTTGTGAGTTCAAGCCTGCGTTGGGCTCCACATTGGATATGGAACCTACCTAAAAAAAAGAGAGAGAGAGAGGAAAGAAAAAATAACATTCAGTGGCTCTTCATGGACTGAAGGGTAAGGTCTTTGAATCCAAATATATATATGTAGAGAGAACACAGAAAAGATGTTAAAAGAAGAATCATGCAGAATTTTACAACTCAGAAGTAATAAAATGCAAGAAGGAAAGTATCCGTCCCTGCCCTCCACACTACCACTTCCCAGAAACAGCCTCAGTGTAACCAGTCTTTTTTTTTTTTTTAAGATTTTATTTATTTATTTGTCAGGGACAGAGAGAGAAGAGTAAGCTCAGCAGGCGGAGGGAGACACAGGCTCCCCCCTGAGCAAGGAGCCCAATGCAGGACTCCATCCCAGGACCCTGGGATCATGACCTGAGCTGAAGACAGGCATCCCTATAGTAACCATTCTTGTGTTAATTCCTCTACTATTTGCCATAATAGTTTTAATGAGGTGCACATGTATTTTATTCTTGATTTATTATCTCTAAGCAGCCTTTATTTGCTCTCTGCAAATAAAGAGATTAGAATATTGCTTTTAGGGCTAAAAACAATTCTTTTCCTCCCCATCTTAAATTTTTGGAGCTATTATTTTTTACAGAAAAAGTTTTATAACATTTACATTTTATTCTGTAAGTATAATTATGTCTTCATTCTTTTCAATGACTCCATACATGGAAAACCAAAAAGACTTTTACTTTGTTATGATTATATAAATATCATTCACTGTAGAATCTATCATTTGATTCAACCCATCACAAAGAAAATAGATGAATATCATTAAACATCTACTACTTGAGACTCTTCTAAATTAAACAGTCAAATGGATTAATTAAAAAAATGTTTTTTAAGCTACCTTCCTCTCTTCCTTCAGCTTTTATTCCTCATCTACCCTTTCTGGAGTCCCATGTGAGTCTCCTTTTTGCTTTCCTTTTTATCATGCTAGATTATGCCCATAAGTAATTTTTTTCATAGGTGATGTATGGGCTTACATATGCAAAAATCTTCGTATTTTGCTCTCAGAATTAATCTTTTCACTGTCCAAAACTATTTTCTCAAAGATACTGCCATCTGTCTTCAGCATTGATGATACAAGTCTGATTTAACCTGTACTTCTATTTTCTAAAGATATCGTTTATTAATTTGACAGAGAGCAGGAGAGAGAGCAAGAGAAAGCATAGGCAGGGAGAATAGCAGAGGAAGAGGCAGAAGCAGGCTCCCCACTGAGCAGGGAGCAGGATGCAGGACTGGGATCATCACCTAAGCTGAAGGCAGACACTTATCCGACTGAGCCACGCAGGCGCCCCATTACTTAGGCTTTTGTAGGTGATTTTTTTCTCTCTGTTTAGGGGCTTATAGGATTTTCTCCAGAATGTGTCTAGGTGTGATATAAAAAAAAAAAAAAAGAATTTTTAGGGGCACCTGGGTGGCTCTATCAGTTAAGCATCTGACTCTTGGTTTTGGCTCATGTCATGATCTCAGGATCATGAGACTGAGCCCCACGTCCAGCTCAGTGCTCATGTTGGGGTCTGCCTGAGGGTTCTCTTATTCTGCCCCTCCCCTCACTTGTGTGTGCTCTCTCTCTCTCTCTCTCTCTCATAAATAAATAAATAAATAAATAAGTAAATAAATAAATCTTTAAAAAATAATCAGGGTACCTGGCTGACTCAGTTGGTAGAGCATAGAACTCTTATTCTTGTGGTCATGAGTTTGAGTCCCATGTTGGGTGGGAGATGTCACTTAAAAAATAAGAAAAATTTTAAATATAAGAAATATAAAAAAAGAATTCTCCCATGCAGCACTTGTTGGAGCTTTCATGATCAGAAGATTGCCATCTTTCTTCCATCACCTCTTTGATTATTCTCTCCCCTTGGTTTCTCTTCTCCTTTTGGCACCCTTTTAAACAAATTTTTGAAATTCTGGGTTTAGTCCTTGTTTCAAGTTTTCTCATAACTTCAAGTCTTTCCTCTTTGCAATGAGAATCCCCCAGCTTGATTTTCCAAATTCCAAATTTTAGCAGGGCATCTAACATCTTTCATGACATCTTTATAGATAAGCTAGAGAACTATTCTCTAAATTTATCAAAGTAGTATCGATTATTGGATCAAATCTGCAACAGAACTCTATTTTGTTGATTTACCTTGGATGTTAGAGAAGACAAAAGAAGTAAAGAAAGACTAGATGGATCTACAATAGAAGATGGAGGTATTCTAGAAGAAAAGATTTCAGAAACTGGAAGAGGAGGGGAAAAAAACAGCAGTCAGGGGCGGGAGGTAATGGCTTTTGAGGAGTTTGGGACAAGGCATTGATATGTGGGGTGCTTAGCCTCAAAGTCTAAGAGATGAAACGAATTCCCCTTTGCATTTATAAAGGAACTTCAGTAAGGATTTAATTTTGTTTTGAGATGTGTTTAGATATCAAACTTGTGTTTATTCTGAAAGTGACATGGTTCAAAAACTGACCAGTAGCCTCTCACTTAGAGGAGACACATGTGTGCCCGGACTTTCATGACTCTGTTCTCTGTGTGGGTCCGAGTTGGGTCCTCTGCTCTCTGGTGCAGGTCGTTCTATAACATTTTTACAGAGTTGTTATCAGTCCAGTTTGATTTGAAGGGGTCTTTGCAGCTACCTATGCACTCGTGCGAGCAGGGCAGGACCACAGTGTGTGGGTGCCATGGGCAGGCCATTAATTTGATACCTCCCAATATTGATTCAGTGTTATAAAGTGAGAAGAAACAATTTTTTAAAATTGTATACCTCATTCTTACATTCAAATAAGGGATTTATTAATTTTTCTAGGCCAAAACAACAGCAAAAACTTAACTTTAGCTACTTAAAATTTTAGATAACAAGCCTAGAGGGGTGCCTAGGTGGCTCAGTTGGTTAAGTATCAGACTCTTGATCTGGGCTCAGATCATGATCTCAGGGTCCTGGGACAGAGCTCTGCATTGGGCTCTGTGCTCAACGGGGAGCCTCTTGGAGATTCTCTCCCTTTGTCCCTCTCCCTCTGTCCCCCCGTTCCATGTGTGTGCAAACACTCTCTCTCTCAAATGGATAGGAAAAAAATTTTTTTCTAAGATTTTTATTTATTTATTGAAGATAGAGTGAGACTGAGAGAGAAAAGCACAAGAGGGGGTGCAGAGGGAGAGGGAGAGAGAGAGAGAGAAAACAAGCAGGGAGCCTGATGTGGGGCTCAATCCTAGGACCCCAGGAACATGACCCGAGCCGAAGGCAAACACTTAACTTACTGAGCCACCCAGTGCCCCTAAAATGGGTAGATAAATCTTAAAACAAAAAAAACAAAAAACAAAACACCACAAGCCAGTAAAGTAGCACCGTGTTTGTTACCCTTCCCCGTGAACAGCACTATGCTGTGTGTTATTTGGGCGCAGGGTTTCAGTCATCTGTTCCTGACGATCCTAGGGAACTGCTGGTTGTTTGCTGCCAGGGCTGTTGGTGTGGGCAAGGGCAAGCTCCAGAAAGACTGAAAGCTGGAGAATAAGCTCCACAAGGAGCAGAGCCCGGGACATGTGGGCATCTGACCAACACCCACCACATGACTGAGCGCTGCTTAAACACCGTGAGCCCTAGCATAGAGCTGTTTCTAATGGCAGGAGTTATCCGTAGGAAACATGAACTAATCAGTACCATCATTTCTCATTCTCCTGCTGGTTTTTATGCTCCGGATAGACTGGCTGCCCAAACAGCTGCTCAGTTGGCTCTCTCTTAACAGAGCTCTGTCTGTGAGAATTCTCCTTGGTGCACAGTGGAATGCACACTAATTGTCTCTGAGAAAATCTAGGTCCGGTGGTTATGCAAGCTACGGACCGCAGACTATTCGTTTTAATAGGAGTAGGAGCATGGAGAAAGCAGCAGAATCCGCACAGTGAAAAGAATTGAGCTGAACCTCTCCCCCCACATCATAAACTAAGTGGGATTGCTTCTTTTTCCCAGATCTTAAAGGCAGACATGCACTTGCTGTAATAACAAATTAATGTCTTCCTTAACTTCTTACAGAAATTATATGAAATTTTGGAAACCAACAAACGAGATGCTGTCAAAGAACTAGGTAGGTAGTTGGGAGTGTCTGATTTCCCGAAATCACAGCTTGCTATCCATAATTTAACCGAGGGAAGACAAGTTCAAACTTTCCTTCTATTACTCATTTATTCATTCAACAAGCATTTACTGAATGCATGCAGAAGGCCAGGTATGCTGCAAATGCAGAGCCTGGTGGAGGGTATGAGAATACCAATGGGCAATTGCAGAAAGTGAGAAGTCTTATACTTGCTGTGGGAACATAGAGGAAAGAATGAGGAGTGTAGAAAGTATATTAAAGTGGCAAGATCAGATTCCTTAAGGCAGTAAGAATAAGACACATGTAAATTACATTTAACAAAGGGTGTTTTTGTTTTGTTCTACTTTGCTTGCAAGGATGCTCAGGAATGTGGGGCTACAAGGGAGGTCATTTCTTGAACATTTATAATCACTCTGCTTGAGTTGAAGCATGCAGCAGGAGCCCCAGGAGTCTATATAAAGCCTCTTGGGTCTGTTTTCCTGACAAGGGGCTGTAGGTTGGGCTCTCAGTGTATGCAAAAGTATCTGGGAGAGAGCCTGGCAGAAACGGAAGTTATTATAAAAGAAATCAAGTAAAACCACTTTGTGTTCATAACCATGTTATAAGATGCCATATGAATTTATGAGGATCAGACTTTCCAAATCAAAATTGGAAGAATGTGGCCTCATGAATGAAATTGTGGATTTGGAGACAATATGCCAGAAATTTGGGTGCTGTCTCAGAAAATCCAGGACCCATTGTTGCCTTTACATGTAGGTAGATTTTTATTTCTGTGCTTTTAAAGATTAGGGGCCTAGGAGCTGCTGTCTCATATTATGCTTTCAGATTAGTATGGACTATTAGAAAGTTCTCTTGATTCAGTCCCATAAAAGGGAGTGCCTGTTCCCAAATGGTTACTGCAAGTGATTGTTAAATGTTAATTATGTGAGGAACTGTGTTAACTGTTTATATGCATTATCTCATTTAATCTTTATGATTACTCTATGCGGCATATACTATGGTCATCTTCATCTTATAGATAATGAAGCTATAAGATTTAAGGTTTAGAAAGGTTAACTTGCCTGAAGTCATATGGGCCGTAAGTGGTGAGCTGGATATCCAGGCAAGGTGTACTGGACATTGAAACCTAAGTTCCTTTTTAAAAAAAATTTTTTTTTTTTAAATTTTAAGTAGATTCCACACCCAACATGGGGCTCAAACTCTTGACCCCAAGGTCAAGAGCCAAGTGCCCCACCGACCTATGTTCCCAATCATGCTATCTTTCATTTTACTAGCCAGTTTGACATCAGGGATTTTGCTCCATGTTAGGAGTACAAAGATGAAAGAGATGCAATTTTGGTCATGAGTCACAGCCCAGTTCGTGACTTCCTGTGTTCATTAAAGAGGACAAGATATGCGATCTGATCTCAGAAAGCTCCACCAGCTAAAGTCCAGGAGCTCTTTCATTAAGTTATTTGATATTTAGGATGAGACAAATAAATAAAAATCAAAATGCCACAATGTAATAAGTTCCGTAATGGAGGTACGTAGGACATGCCATGGGATTAAGGCAGAGAAAGTGAGTTTCTCCTAGTTGGTGGGGGAAGCCAGTTTTCAATGTTTTCATCCATCAGATGGAGTTGAAGATAGCTCTAGTCCTCCCAGCCTCACAAGCTCTGTATGGAACAGGCATGACAGGTATTATGTAAATACTTTGGAAACTATAAACCACTACATAGGTATTAGTTATCATTGCAGTCATTGCACTGTTTGCTTACTTATAGTTTTATTTGCTTCAGGACTCATTGAGCATGAGGGTCGCGATGTTGTCATTGCTTTGAAGACCAGGCAGGCGATCCGGAGTGTGATTGCTAAAGCTCTGAAAAACCTCACCTTCCTTTGGTCAAGAGGTATTATTGATAAACATGAGGGCATTGAGATGAATAAGGTAAGAAAGCGATTTTCCATTTGGCTTGATTCCATGGGCCCAACACCCAAGCCCGAATTGCAGCTTGGGCAGAGTGTAATGAGTGAGGGGGTTAAATCAGGTGTTAACTCTGTCCTTTGCCTAAAGCCTTTTAATGCCAGCGTCAGCAAGCGCCAGCGCTACCCAGTACATACCATGTAAAACTGTTTGGCTGCAAGTAACAGGAACCAACCTGAGTTAGGCTTAGCCAAGAAATGGGGTTGGAGGATTTATTATAAAGACACATGGTGGGGGTGCCTGGGTGGGTCAGTGGGTTAAGCCTCTGCCTTCGGCTCAGGTCATGCTCTCAGGGTCCTGGGATCGAGCCCCACATCGGGCTCTCTGCTCAGCGGGGAGCCTGCTTCCCCTTCTCTCTCTGCCTGCCTCTCTGCCTACTTGTGATCTCTCTCTCTCTCTCTCTCTCTCTCTGTGTCAAATAAATCAATCAATAAATAAATAAATCTTAAAAAAGAAAAATATACATGGTGTCTTACAGAATCCACAGTAGCCAGACCATGTGGCCAGGCCTGAGGAAAGGACTTAAATACAGAACTGGAAAGCTTTCCAGGTTTTCCATTTCCTATCAGGGTTGCCCTCTGCGCCATCACCTTGTGGCTCCCTCCAAAAACTCAACAACATTTTTCTGCTTCTCTGTCTATGTAAATGTCACTGTAAATGTGCAGTGCCCAGTCCTAGCAGCTGTGGCGAGGGAGGTGGGAATCACATAATGTTAACACGATAGGAAGAAGATCAGCTTGTGTGTGTTGGTGGGGATCAAGGAGGTGGCAGTTCTGAGAGGAGAGGAGCAGGGAAGACACCATCATTGGTTACTGATGAGTAGACTTTTGAAAAATGATATATGTGTTTACAAAAAAATAGAGACATAAGACAGAGGAAAACACTGTTAATATTTAATGCTATCACTCTATCACATCTACCATCTAGACCATGTATTTGTGCAAATATGATTATTCTTTCTATCCTTTGTAAGAATCTGTTTCCTAGCATAAGACAGAAACATGAAAGTTCTGGTCCCACATTCTGTCTGTGTTGCCCACTGATTAGCTGCTCTGGAGTGTCACATGCTTTTCCTTACCCCTGGCAGCTCCCAGCCAAGTGTCACGTGCACTGTGCTTCTAGTCATTCCCAAGATATAGTCCCCTCTCCACTGGCCCCAAAGGGAAATGGGTGTGGGGCAGGCCAGCTTTCCCCTTTAAGGTTCTATCTCTTTAGGCTAATACCATAGTAAAGGACTAAATGGGTAATAGGATTTCTCCTTAGTGTCTGACAGACCGAAGAAAAGGGCTACTTTATAGTAGTCTTCAGGTTATACATCTACACACACTATGTTTTCTTTTTTTTTAAGATTTTATTTATTTGAGAGAAAGAGAGAGACAAAGTGAGAGAGCATGAGAGGGGAGGTCAGAGGGAGAAGCAGACTCCCCATGGAGCTGGGAGCCTGATGTGGGACTCGATCCCAGGACTCCGGGATCATGACCTGAGCCGAAGGCAGTCCTTAAGCAACTGAGCCACCCAGGTGCCCCCACACTATGTTTTCTACTCTATTTTTTTTTCACTTATCATTTTGAAGGCCAGATCAGATTCAATTGAATGCTTGATACCATTAATTATAATAAATAAATAATAGCCTTACAAGGAAAGAAATTTTTTTTCCTGTAGTTTTGTTTAGAAAGGTAATGGGTAAATCAGGCATCCCATAGTTAATTATTGAATGCATATTGATTGCCTAACTGTCAGCCAAAGAGCTATAATTATCTTCCAAGGCATAAGGAGTTAGCTAGCTCGTTCAATTTAATTGAGTAAATACATATTGGACTCTTGAGGAGAGACACAGACTCTTGAGGAGATTAGGACACTTAATACACCATTGCCCCCAAAGTCTACGGGCTTTTCCTTGTTCTTTCATTTAGTCTTTTATTCATATAATCAACAAAAGTTGGGTGAGGGTGAGGCAGATAGGTAAAAATAATAATAGTATAATGTTATCAGTTGCATAGGGAGATCCATAGGGGATGCCATGGGAATAAGGCAGACAAGTGATTATCTCTCACCGCAGAATCCAGAGAAGGTTTCTGAGAGCCCACAAAGCTGGAACTATAGCCTTCAAAATTAGAAGAATGTAGAAAAGCAAATCATACATATGAAAAAGATTTGAGAAAATGTGGATTTAAATTGTACAGTAATCAACTGTGACGTTTAGATGATTTGAAATTAAGACACAGTATCAAACAGTGTTAATTGAATTATAAAGGTAATAAACTCAAATTGAGTTAACATATCAATTCATAAATTCAATGAGTTAAGGGAAGAATAGGGACCAATAAAGGTTAGAAGATAATTTCAGTTAGGGTGAGAGAAACTGTTGAGTCAAAATCAAAATAAATGTACAGAACAGTAGTTTTGTTAGAGTTCCTTATTTTTTACCTACTATCCCTTTTCCATCACAGAATCTGTTCACCGTTATTTGGATTGTTTGTTTTCAGGTACTCCTTGCAAAAATAAAAGCACTGAATAACTTTCCAATGGCAATCCCACCGCCTACTCCTGACAAATATCTTCATAATATTGTTTGGCTGGAAAATAAGGATGTTCTCATTGAGTTCTTCAAGGTAAAGATTCTGTCTTCGGTTCTGACTTGGTTTGATGATAATTATTTTCCACTCTCTAATGGAAGAAAACAAAAAGCATACTTAAAGCAAGAATCCAGTGATGGCCAGTGAAGGGTAAGCCAAAATGGAGGCCCAGCAAAACCCAGAAGAGTAGATTTCACTTTGAGCCTACAAGGCAAAGGTGGTTTTTCACAATGGCTTATCTGCTTATGATAAGCTGTCTGTGTGACCTGATTATTACCAGTCCATCTTATTTTATGTTGTAGAGTTCGTACTTCTAGATATACCCTCTGGAAAGAACTTTTTTATAAAGAGTAAGGGTCTCAAGTTTTAATTACTGTACAGGTCAGGCAGATGATCTAAAAGTAAAACAAGCTGTGTATAGTATAATAGGGAACAGTGAGAACTGGGGTATAATCCAGAGTTCATGGTCTGTCTAAAGTCAGCTGAGTGCTGTTATTGGAATTTGGACCTTTCAAGAAATATTTATTGAAAATCCTCTTTGTGCCAGAGACTGTTATAGGTTTGGGGATAATGCCAGTGAATAAAGTAAATGAAGTCCTTGCTGCACTTCATATTATTTGGATAGAGATGGACAATAAACACACCAACACACAAATATGTGGTCTAGTAGATGATTGTCACTGCTATGGAGAAAAGCGAATATAATTGGGAAGCTATTTCATATGAGGTGATCAGTGGAGGCTGCTCTAATAGGTGATGGTTGAAGAGAGATCTGTAAGCAGTAGCATACCAATGGTAGATAATCTGGGAGAAGAGCATTCCAGGCAACTGCAATGGCTGGCTCAGTTTGTTCAAGGAACATCCCCAAAGCCCCTGCGGCAGATCTAATGATGGCAAGAGCCGATGAAGTTGGAGTAGGTGTGGAGCCTGAATTTGTACAACTCTATAAGCCAGGACTTTGGCTTTTACTGAATTAAATGGGAACTTATGGAAAGGTTTCAAACAGAGAAGTTATATGATCTAACTCATATTGAAAACTGACCACCTTGGGGCACCTGGGTGGCTCAGTGGGTTAAAGCCTCTGCCTTCGGCTCAGGTCATGATCTCTCTCTGTCAAATAAATAAATAAACTCTTAAAAAAAAAAAAAGAAAGAAAGAAAAAGAAAAATGCCCACCTTGGTGCTGTGTGGAGAATAGGCTACAAGGTGACATGGGCAAGCCAGAAAGATAATGATTGTAATGGAGGCAAGAAGTGATGGGGACTTGGATTAGAACAAGTGGTAAGTGGTCAGACTCTTGACGTGTTTTGAAGGTAGAGCTGTTAGGTACTGATGGAAGGAGTGTTAGAGACAGAGAATGAATTCTGGGATTTGAGTCTGAAAATAGGGTGGAGTTCCTGTTGACTTAGATGGAGAAGAGAAGATTTATATGGAGGGAACAAGCATTCGATTCTGAATGAGTTAAACTTAAGAAAGCTGTTAGACATCCAAATAGAGATGTTGAGTGGGCAGTAGGATATGTGACTGGAATTCAGATGGGAGGCCAAATGGGAGATAGAGATTTTGGGGTTGTCAGCATAGAAACTTGATGAGATAATTTAAAGAATTACTATGGATATCCAAGGACTGAGTCCTGGGCTATCCAACATTTAGAGGGGAGATGAGAAGGAATTAGTGAAAAGAATGGAAAAAGAGATCAGATTTGTAGTTACCAGGATGGGGGGATGATGGGGAGAGGGGGAATTGAAGGAAGATGGTCAAAGGTTACAATCTTCCAAGTTAAAAGATAAAGGCGAGCTAGGAATGCGCTGTACAACATGATGAGTATTTATTTAACGTTGCTGTGTGGTGTACTTGAAACTTGCTTAGAGACTAAGTCCTAAAAGTTCCATCACAAGGAGAAGAATTTTTTTTGGTAACTAGAAGAGGTAATGGATGTTAAACTTAGGGTAATTAAACTTATGGTAATTGTTTCATAATATATGTATTTTTAAAAAGACTTTTATTTATTTATTTGACAGAGAGAGAGATCACAAGTAGGCAGAGCAGCAGGCAGAGAGAGAGAGGGAAGCAGGCTCCCTGCTGAGCAGAGAACCCGATGCGGGGCTCGATCCCAGGACCCTGAGATCATGACCTGAGCCAAAGGCAGAGGCTTAACCCACTGAGCCACCCAGGCTCCCACAATATATTTATGTTGAGTCATTATGCTATAAACCTTAAATTTGAGCAGTGCTGTATATCAATTACATCTCAATAAAACTGGGAAAAAAAAGAATTGAGGAGTAATCCATTAAGTGGGAGGAAAACTAAAAGAGAGTGTGTTCCAGAAGCTGAAGAAAATATTTCATAAAGGAGACTGTAAACAACTATGTCAAATGAGGCTGAGATCAAATAGGATGATGATTGAAAATTGACTCAGATTTAATAGTGTACAGGTCAGATTTTTAAAAAAAACCATAGATCTGAATTTTTATGTGAAATTTCCAAATTTTAAAAAATTGGCACGAACTCAAAATTTTTCAAGTATCATGCAGGGTGAACAAAATGCATCCTTGAATTAGAGATGACCCATAGACCAGTGTGTGACTTTGGTTTCAAACGGCTATTGTATGAATTACAAGGTTTATAATCTTTCATCAGTCTGTTAACCCCTCTGTTAGATTTTTAGAATTAGGAAAACTCTGTGACAAAGGATGGTGTTTGCTTTACCACAAATTTCGTTGTAGATACTTTGTGATCTAGGCACGTAGATATATAAGGCACCTATTTGTCCATAATGAGGACATTTTCCTTGTTTTCTAGAAAGACAACAGTCTTAATGAGGTTCTGCTGAGTTGATTCCTTTCTTGCTATACTAATGTTTTCTTCATGCCAGAAATTTTTGAATTTTTCTTTTGAAATTGACTTCAAAATTACTTGAATTAAGACTCCTTTGGTTTTGGGGCACATGGGAGGCTCAGATGGTTAAGTGTCTGCCTTTAGCTCAGGTCATGATCCTGGGGTCCTGGGATCAAGCCCTGAATTGGGCTTCCTGCTCAGCGGGGAATCTGCTTCTCCCTCTGCTCCTCCCTCCCCGCTCATACTCCTTCCTGCTCTCTCTCAAATAAATAAATAAAATCTTAAAAAAAAAAAAAAAAGACTCCTTTGGTTGCAAGTAACAGAAGCTTACTTGAACTAGTTTAAGCAAAAGGGAAGTTGACTGAAAAGACAGTGGAATGGTGTACAGAAGATGTTAAGAAATTGTTGGCTAACTAACGGTGGGTATGGTGGGATTCGGGCCAGCTCAGGAATATCATTGGTGGGCATCTGTGGACCTTTCTTCTAGCACTTGGATATCATGCTCAGTTCTCAATTCCCAGACTCTTTGTCTCTCGATTCAAATTCTTGAGAGAGAAATCTGACTGACTTGGATCTGATGTCCTGCTTTGGTGAGTGCAAGTGTGGCGGCAAGAAGGAGGAGGAAACCTGATGGGATGGCCAGGGGCCATAGGGGATAGTTTAGAGAATAGAGCTCAAACAAATGGGAGTGGGAAGTGGGAGGTGGGCTTGGACTGGGAAGAAGATATCTCAAAAATGTTTCTTATAATTTGCATTCTGCTTAGTTTTGTTAAAATCCAATTTAAGATAAAATTAGAATTTGGTTCTTGATAGGTAGTAATTTTCACAAGTGTAATTAATTAACTGACTACCCAGCAGTGAATGGGGAGGAATGGGAAACCTGTGAGAAGAAGATAAGTCTATAAATTAGTGATTCACACACACCCGAGATGAACCTGTCACTGGGACACAACCTCCTTCTGTCTCTAACTTGCCATACCTCTGCAAGGCTGTTGGACTTTCTTTACCCTCTTACAGGCTTCTCTCAGTCTGAGTGCCCTTTTTCCTTCATATGTTGGTTTTGATAGACATTTCAATTGATTTGACCAGGATAAAAATTGTGATGAGTTGGGAATAAACAGGCATTATTCTCATTAGGGACCACCCAGGGATTATGTGACTAACAGGGAACTCCACACACCAAACACCCCTTATTGTAGACTATAATTTCAATCTTGGTTTCCATCACAGCTCTAATAGTGAATTTTAAATACTTCTCCCAAGTGGAGATGCAACGGGGTTGGGGGTTAAGGTGGTAGGAAAAGAAAAAATGAAACAAGATGGGATCGGGAGGGAGACAAACCAAAAGAGACTCTTAATATCATAAAACAAACTGAGGGGGGTGGCGGGGAGAGGGGTTAGGAGAGGGGGGTGGGGTTACATTATATGTTTAAATAAAAAAGCTTAAAGAAAAAAAATATAAATAAATAAATACTCCTCCCTTCTTTCATCCTCCAACTGGTGTGGTTAATTAAAAACATAAAGGTCTATAACGATAAGCCAGAAGTCAATGGTAGAAAAACCAAGGTCTAAATAATACATAAGCTGGATATTTGGCTTTATGGGACTTTCAAAAAACACTGTGAAGTCATCCATGCCTGTTTCAACGCTGACAAATAATTCAGAAGAACACGAAGTGAAAAGTGAAAATTTGTCACTTAGCCCACACTTAGAGATAACCACTATGAATGGCTTTGAAATATGTTTCCTACATATCTTTGTAAATTGCAAATCTATCCCTCTGATTCTCCAGTTACAAACCCTTCAGTGGCTCCTCCTTGGTTTTGGGGAAAAGCCCAAACTCTTTAAAGCACCTGTGAGGACCTTCAAGGTCTGACTCTGGGGTCACCTCTCCAGTCCTTTCCCCACTGCAGCTGTGTGATAACTTTCACGAGCCCTGGCACTTGCGCCTTAGTGGGCCTCTTGCCCCATCAAAAAGTACAAAAAATTGTACTTTATGACTGTGTTAGTATAAAGATGAATATATTAGTGTTAAAACATTTTCCTCTATCAGAAGTTGTTTTGTTCCCTTCTGATTTTAAAAGAAACCAGAATGTTGTTGTGAGTCTCTAAAGTATTGCGAATGCTATGCACTATGCCTATTGAGGCCTAATCCATAACTCAGTCTTGGTCTCCGCCCCCCCACCCCCACCTCCCATCTGAGACATACTGGATCTTCTGGCGCTACCCCAAGGACAGATGTTCTGATGGCCTCTGGGTCTTTGCATGTACTGAATCCTCTGCCCTGAATGATATTCAGCTCATTGTATCCTGGCCATCTGTCACCCTTCCTTCAGCCCTCAGACTTTACTCTTCAAAGTCTTCCCTGGACACCCAAGACAGGGTCCTTTAGCCTTTCTGGACTTCTCCAGAGCATTCTGTCTTTGTCTCCTTTGTCGGAAGTATTGCACTTTATTGTAAACATCTACTCAACTGAACGTTTATTGGGTATTTCCACCAGTCACTGTGCCCAGTGCTAATCACAAAGTCGACAGTTTGCGTGCTTGTCCCTTTCTTTCGATGAAGCATGTCAGCACGTTATAATTCATTAATAAACCAGAGAATATAGTCAGTGTGTTTTTTTTTCTACTTGGAAACCATTTTAACTTTAAAATCTTATTTCTATTTAGAAACTTTCTGTTGACTCCCTTTTTATTTTTCTTGCAGGAGAGAGCCAAACTTGCTTATTTTGACTACGGAGATGTCATTTGTAAAGAAGGTGAAATGCCACAAGGAATCTACTTAATTATTTCCGGGATGGCAATTGTGAGGGACTATTTATTCTTTGCTGAAAATGTATTTTTGAAATATATGGTTTTAATATAAGAAGACATTTAGGAACTGGGAAAGTTTTCAATTCTTTTTAAAAGATATATTTATTTATTTTGAGAGAGAGAAAAGACGAGTGTGAAAGTTGCGTGGGTGTGCGTGCAGAAGGAGAAAAAGTCAGACAGAATCTGTGCTGAGCGAGGAAGCCCAAATGCCGCTTCAGGACCCTGAGATCATGACCTAAGCTGGAATCAAGAGTTGGACGCTTAATTGATTGAGCCACTGAGATACCTTGAAAGTTTTAAATTTTTAACATAATTTTTGAATGAAGCCATTTCTGCTCAGAGTGAAGACTACAGCTGAAGGATAATACCCAACACCTGAAAGGTCCTTCCCATTTAGCAAAATGCTTTGAGGCATCACTTATTTCTTGCAGCAGTCCTAGAGGAAGTGGTTTTTTCCCATGATGTTCAGATAAGGAATGCAATACTTGGGGTGATTGATTATCTAAAGGAAATGAGAGTCAAGAATGAAGGGAGAGAGAGCCTGGGTGGCTCAGTGGGTTAAAGCCTTTGCCTTCGGCTCAGGTCATGATATCAGGGTTCTGGGGTTGAGCCCTGCATCGGGCTCTCTGCTCAGCGGGGAGCCTGTCTCCCCGCCCCACCTGCCTCTCTGCCTACTTGTGATCTCCGTCTGTCAAATAAATAAATAAAATCTTAAAAAAAAAAAATGAGGGGATAGACTGCAATGTCAGATCCTTACAGAGGTCAAATTGAAGGGTCCGTGGACAAAAGGACGAGACCAATACAAAGCGAAGGTCAAGCAAAGCTTTATTTCATGCCAAGCATCGAGAATCAAACTGACCCTTCCGGCCTGCCTCCTACTGAGAAGGCGACCCCTCCCTGCCTTACCGACTAACTTCTAAAGGGCAAGGGCCATGTGGTTGGGCCTGGCCACACACAGGTGGCCAATGAGATTGCAACACACAGAGAAAGCTGCAGTCATGTTAGGTCACACGCAGGTGGCCAGTTGAATTACAATTTACCCTATAGTAGCTGCTTGAACCAGCCCATCACTCTGGTCAGAATTGGCGCCTTAGTTTGGTGCCCAAAAGGTGGGGTTTACGTTCTTTGGTAGTTAGGGAGATATATGTGCGCTTTACTGATTGGATGTTTCCACCTGGCCTGACTCGTCCTTGCATCTGGGCTCTGTTATCCGGGACTGGTCGGCCATATTTTACTGGTTTCCCCGGCCTGTTTCTAAGTAAGTTCCTCTGGGGGTGGGGGGCAGGGTCGATCTAAGTTCACTGCATAAACAACAAAATGGCTGTTCTACCAGGATGGGGTTGCTCTGGCTAAGTAGGCCCTTACAAAATAGAATGAGGACTGAAATTACAACCTTCACTTAAACAAAAGGAGGCTTTTGGTGACCAGAGAATGATGTTAGTAGAGTGAGGGGAACAAGAATCCTTTCGAGTCTGAATGCCAGTAGCTGAATACATGGTGAACCCCAGCTTATGGCCCAAATAATCCCCAGCCTTGAATGATGCTTATCAGTGACAAACCATTATTATAGTGCGCATAATGTATTTGGCTTTCTATTTTTTGAAAGCGGTATTTCAGGCCTTAAAAATATCCAGTTGATTATGGAAATAAACTATTTTGATAATATAAAATAGCATTTAAAAAATTTTTTTTAAGATTTTATTTATTTATCAGATAGAGAGAGAGTGCAGGAGCGAGCACAGGCAGAGGCAGATGGAGAAGCAGGCTCACTGCTGAGCAAGGAGCCCGATGTGGGACTCGATCCCAGGATGCTGGGATCATGACCTGAGCTGAAGGCAGCCGCTTAACCAACTGAGCCACCCAGGCGTCCCCTAAATTTTTAAATGTTCAATCATTCACTCAACAAATGTTTACTTCATTACTACCCTGCCGCAGGCACTGTTCATTCTAGACACGGGGAATTGACAAAACGGACAAAAATCCCTTTAAAAAAAAAAAATCCCTGCCTTCTTAAGAGTTCACTTTCTAGCAGAGGCATGGAAGGCGATGGGACAATGAGCAAAATAAGTAAGTTAAATGTACAGTATGTTAGAAGTGATTGACAGCTGAGGAGGTTAGCTGTAATTTTGTAAAGGGTGGTCACAATGGCAATATATTACGACATTTAATCCTTAAAACAGCCTTATTTTTCACATGAGAAAACTGGTGCACAGACAAATTAATTCACTTGTCTCCCAAGGGCACACAGTAAGAGGTCAAGAAGGGCTGTGAGCCCATAGAGTTGGCCTCAGTATCCGTATCCTTAGACATTATTTTATGCTGCTTCCAGTAGAATCCTTGTACTATGCTCCCTTTACATAACAAAAATACACTGCTACCCATATTTATTAGATATGTCAACTCAAACTTTTAGAAGCTGCACCATACATTTTCCTTTGGGGAATCTTTCTGCAATGACTGACCTAGTTAATTCTTCTTAAGCATAAGTCCAACAGTATTTCGGCTGAAGATGTCAGGTTGATGTTCAACTGATACCACAGCAACGCAGCATACATTTAGTGGCTTAGATTGGTTTCTTAGAGCTCGTAGTTCAGCAGTTCTGGTTTCTCCACTTGAGTCTCACAAGGCCGATATCAGGGTCGGCAGGGTAGGGTTCCCTTCTGGAAGCTCTGAGGGCAGAACCTATTGCCAGATTCTTTGAGGTTGTTGGTAGAATCTAGTTCCTTATGGCTATAGGACAGATGTCCCTGCTTCTTTGGAGGCTGTCAGCTTGGACCTATCTCCAGCTCCCAGAGCTCCTCCTCTATCCTTGCAGGCGGCACTCATCCCAGAGCCATAAGTACAGCCAATCCCTCTCTTGATGCCCCCTCTCTTTGATGGACTCTACTTCCTTTTCTTCCTTTGAGGGCTCTTGTGATGGATTCCATTGGCCCACCAGGATTATCTAGAACCCTCTCTCCAAAGTCTGTTGATTAGTGACTTTCATTGTATCTGCAAAGTCCCTTCCCCCAGGGCACCTCAATTAATGTTTGATTGAATAACAAAGAGACAGGAATCTTGGAAGGACATCTTTAAATTCTGCTGGTGGATATTATCTTCTTTTCTTGGTTTGTAAAAAGCAGAGACATTGTTCATTACTCAAAGAGCCTTTGAACTACATTCAAAATCAAATTAGAAAAATATCAAAGCCCTTTGGAAGCATGAATGCCTCTAAGTATCTCAAGGGTAATCACTGGCAGGGGGCAGTTTCACAGCAACTTCTTCAGTGACCCTTTGTTCCCTATTTCTTGAGTCCTGAACAATAGATGTTTACAGCTGAACTTTCTGAAGAATGTAATCCTTCTGGTTGATTCCAGCAGCTTCCTCCTGAAATCTGATAGCATTCTTATTTCTCCATCTATGCCTACCAATTCTTTTCCTAAAGTGACTCAGTCATCCTATATGCACCCTAAAAACTTTTTCTGCTGCATGACCCGTGGAAATTAGTATTGTTTTTGTAATCTCTACCACCAACATGGGACTCAAACTCAGGACCCCGAGATCAAGAGTTACAAGCTCTATGGACTGAGACAGCCAGGCGCCCCGCCCACCACCATGGAAATTATTCTTAAGGATTTTATTTATTTTATTTTTTAAAAGATTTTTATTTATTTATTTGACAGAGAGAGACACAGAGAGAGAGGGAACACAAGCAGGGAGAACAGGAGAGGGAGAAGCAGGCTTCCCGCTGAGTGGGGAGCCCAATGTGGGGCTCGATCCGAGGACCCTGGGATGATGACCTGAGCCCAAGGCAGATGCTTAATGACTGAGACACCCAGGCGCCCCTATTCTTAAGCATTTTAAAGGGTGACAAAGTTGATGGAAATCATGGCGGCTTGGTTTGGAGGCATATTTATTCCTGGTATCTGATTTCTGCATCCATAAAATCAAAGGTTTTCTTCCACCCCGGGCACTGGCCCATTATGATAAGAATTTCTAATAATCATGAGGGAACGAAGGCAAGTTGAGGACAAAGCAGAAGCTGATACCCCACAACCCTCCACCATGGGACATATGTGACATTCCTCATGCACTTCTGGCTGCCCTAAAGCTAAGAAAAGAAAAACAAACAGTTAACTGATAGAGATCACAATCCTGCAAGACAGGAGTCTCCCTCAGTTTACTCCCTCAGTTTACAAATGTTTTAGCAATCTATCCTTAAAACCTGCAGCTCATTGACAAATACTTGAGGCGGGCAGAGTAGAAGCTCCAGACTTATCTTAATATTGGGATTAATCATAATGCCTTGCTAGAGGGAAAAACAACCTTAATTTGACAATGGCAAGTAATCCCATGAGTCTTCTTTAACATATGAAAACCCCTTGAAACCTTCCTTTTCCTTATCCCCCCCCAACCGGATACTATATTCTCAGTCACCCCACACAACCCCATGCAGCAGCTTTTTCTGCCCACGGGTCCTGTCCCAGTGCTTTAATAAAACCACCATTTTGCACCAAAGACAGCTCAAGAATTCCTCCTTGGTCTTCGGCTCCTGACTGCACCCCCACCTAACCTCACCTGTATTCTAAAACCCCAGCTAATAGGCTCAGAGTGGATGGCTGCATTGATTGCAGACTGCAATCAGTACTTTGGGTGGGACTTTTATAGAAGGAAGGTACGAGTAAGTAGAAGTGTTGTAAATGGGGTCATCTATAAAGATGAAGATTGGAAACAATCCTTCCCTTGGAGAATTGAAATATGAAAGAAACTGACTTTTTTGGGAAGGCTTAATACCTTTTTCACCTGAAGGCCTTCATATAGAATCTTTTCCCACCATCATTAATAATTGCAGCAAACAGTGGGAGCTCCCATGATTTGGTCAAGGATTTTTAATTTTGTATTTCCCTTTTGCAGTTGCATAGTTTACCTCCTACCTTTGGAATAGACAGTAGCCTAAGGTCTGATAGAGGGTCCAAAACCATGTTCACAGAATACTGTACCAGTGGGGACGTAATTGGAGAGCTGAGCTGTCTACTTAAGCGTGAAATTGAATACACCGTCATCTGTGAAACTATTTTACAGGTAAGAACTTGGTTCTGTATATATTGTAGGCTATTAGTTAATTTATCCTGAAGTACATAATGAATGGCAGCCATCTTTTCTTCCTTTGGGTTCTGATATCTTATGCAGTCCGCCAACCCAGCCATTGTGAAGTCTCGTGGACTAGCTGAGCAAAGATCTGGTGTCACACATCCTGGCTATGGGACCTCGAGAGAGCTATTTTAACCTCTTTGTGTCTTAATGTCCTTGTTTATTAAAAGAGAGAATATCTAACTTTTGGCAATATGAAGATTAGGGAAATATCTAAGTAAAGATCCCGGCACGGAGAGACACCCAGTGAAGGACCACCATGTTCTGGGAGCAGTGTTTTTAAAGAGCACTTGTTTTTAAACTCCCTTTCTTCCATTTTTCACTGGCTTAAGTAAGAAGTTATCTATTCAACAAATAAGTGGCCTGATATCCCACGACATGTGGGGGATTCAAACAGAAAGGAGCCAGAGTTGCTGCTTACAAGGAATTCTCCAGCTTTGGGGACTGTTACATGCAATCGAGCAGCGTCCAGAGTCTTAGGGGTGCGTGGGACAGAAGGCAATGTCGCTTTGTCAGTTTCATACCGTTTCATTTCCAGAAGAGGGCAGGAGGCATAGCTGAGTCACAAGACTGGACTGAAGTCATTGAAGTTCATGTAGCTTAAATTCTGGAGGAGCAATCTTCCTTATTCAGGGAAGTTGACCTCTGGAAACTAATACTGTGAATCAGCCTGTGGCCGGCACGCAGGGGTCCAAGAGCTCTGGCTCCGGAGCTTCCCAACAGACCAGGTTTGGCCACTCACACCTGACACAATCCAATGGCAGAGACACTACTGGTGGTGAAACAAGACAGGAATTTATTTCAGTGATGTTAACACTGGGGACACAGCAAAGGAGAAGCTCAAAGACTCTCCAACATGCTGAAAATACTTCCAGGTTTAGGAAGTAAGGAAAATGTGGGGCCAAGGTGGGTACATGCAGGTGGGCAGTGAAGGTCAAATAGGTCACTATGGTGGGGTCACTGGCAGGGTCTTGCTGGCTTGGGGCAATCCTCACTGTTTGCAGAGATAGTGTCCTTCCCATCCAGGGATGCTTTGCCCTCAGGGTCTTCCGCCCAAGTCAAGAGACAAGCTGGAAAGCAAAACCCAACTAGAAAGTTTGAGGTCAAAACGGAGGCAGCTAAAGTCCCTTTTTGAGCCTACTTCACCTACTGTGGCAATAAAAATAAGTTTATGTGAATCATAGTTTGTGAATCATAGCTTGTTCTGTATCATGGCTTTTGAATGGTATAAATTTTCTGGCTATTACTAAGTGTACGCTTTATTTGAACTGTAAATTTTATTAAAACAATTTCTCCATAATGCAATGCTTTTAAATGGCGGAGTATCAGAATTGAACTGGATCTGATAGTACTAGGGGAGGATTAAATCTTACAGGCATCTTGTTTTCTGATGGCCTTGTAATTTAGTTCTGAATCAAGTTTGTTGTTTGGTATCTTGTGGTTTTAGGCTTGCTTTATCTCCCTGGAGGATTTGTATGAAGGTTTTGATGTCTTCTGGCCATCCTTGGAATATAAAATATGGCTAAAGCTTGCGCTCGGTATTGCCTATCAGTATTTTGAATCAAGTCTCATTGATGAGGTAAGTAAAATGATTCATGTATGAATGAACTTTTATTTACTTTTTACAAAATTCATTTCATATTTTTGAGGCAGAGAAAGAAAAGCTGTGTCTGACATTTAAAATGAGATTCTCTGGGCACCTGGCTTGCTCAGTCAGAAGAGCGTGTGACTCTTAATCTTGGGGTTGTGGGTTTGAGCCTCACATTGGGTGTAAAGATTATTTAAATAAAATAAAATGGGATTCTAGAATTTTAACCATTCTTGTCCTGACTTCCTGCAAATCTTCAATCCTCTTGTCACAGCTAATTTTCCAGGATACCTGAAGTCATACCTTTAAAAAAAAGGAGTAAATTCAGCAAATATTAAATAAGTAGATTCCCGGGAACCAAATTAGCATTAATCAGAATGAGTTGATGAAGTTTGGTGTTTATTCATTGTCTTTTTGTGTGTGTGTCTGGGCTTTGGCATTTAAAAAAAAAAAGATTTATTTATTTATTTGAGAGAGAGAGAGAGAGAAAGAACATGAGCCGGGGGCGGGGGGGCACAGGGAGAAGAAGAGGGAGAAGCAGACTCCCCACCAAACAGGGAGCCTGATGTGGGGACCGATCCCAGGACTTGATCCCAGGACTCAATGCCAGGACTCCAGGATCGTGACCTGAGCCAAAGGCAGCTGCTTAACCAACTGAGCCACCTGGGTGCCCCAGGGTCCCCCTGGATGTTTTTAATGTGTATCCAATGATGAGGACCACTGCTGTAAATTCTGTCCATAGGAAATACAAGGGTAATAGCAGGTTTCCAGAGGATATAAAGGTCCCTTTTCATTAATATGCAGAAACATAATGACTTTTGCTTTCAAGCTCAAAATCCCCAGGATAATGAGACAATCTTTGTAGGCCCAGGTAGATGCCAACTGAGTTTCCTCTTTGGGCTGGGTGCCTTTTGGCTGTTTCCACGACCTGAGTGAGGACTGTCTAGGGATGTGTTTATTATAGTCTACTCTACCTATGTTAATATAAAGCTTGTGCCCTTTCAAAGTCTTTATTGGGGTGACTGAGACTCTTTTATGAACCTTCTAAAAAATAGTAGCTCAAGTCTGTTCTTAAGTTGGCATAATTTACCATCCATATTTATATCCTATTTAATAATTATTTGAGCCCCTATCATAAGTTAGGAACTGGAGAAGTAACAGACCTGGAGTTCAACAATATTCCTTGCATTGAGAGACTGGATATGAATGTTGGGTTAAAAAATTAGCATGTCTCAAGAGAATGAGGAAACAAGTCACAGAGTAGGAGACTATATTTGCAAAAGACGCATCTGATAAAGGACTGCTATCCAAAATATACAAAGAACTCTTAAAACTTAACAACAGGAGAACAAACCACCCAATTAAAAAATGGGCCAGGATTCCACCTACCCCATCCCCAAGTGCCCTTCCAGCTGTGTGGAGCTCTCTCAGCTCCTGACTCCTACTAAGCTAGTGCCCCTGATATCTCTCTTCAGCCATCATCATCATCATCTACTGGAACCTCATCAACCATGATGAGATGAGATATTCTCCAACATCTACAAGATCCTGGGGATTAGGGACAGACTGTTCCTGGAGGTGGAGGAGAAGATGGCCAGTAGGACAGAGGGTACCACTGATGACTTGCTCATCAGTGGAAATGCCTCTGCTGAAGGCCCAGAGGGTAAAGGTGCTGAAAGCACAGCCATCATTGTTGATATTGTCATGAACCATCACCTGCAGGAAACCAGCTTCACAAAAGAAGCCTACAAGAAGTACATCAACGATTGCCTGAAATCAGTCAAAGGCAAACTTGAAGAAGAGAAGCCAGAAAGAATAAATCCTTTTATGACAGGGGCTACAGAACAAATCAAGCACTTCCATGCTAGGTTCAAAAATGACCAGTTCTTTATTGGTGAAAACTGGACTGGAATCTGCTGTGACCCCAAGTAACGATTTTCTTTAAGGATGGTTCAGAAATGAAAAATGTTGACTGTTACTTTGGGTGCATCACCTTGTCATAACTGACTGCTGCCCTTCATCCACAGAATGCCAGGACTTAGACAAATGGGACTAATGTCATCCTGAGCTCTTCATTTATTTTGACCATGACTTATTTGGAGCAGAGGCATTGTTTTTAAGAAAACAAAAACAAAAACAAAACGTGTCATATAGGTTGTCTAAAAATAAAATGCACTTAAACTAAAAAAAAAAAAAGGGCCAAAGATCTTAACAGACATCTCACCAAAGGAGAAACACAGATGGCAAGTAGGGGCGGCT
>ML109333.1:53900-79272 GCA_003697995.1 Taxidea taxus jeffersonii | reverse complement strand
GTGTGTGTGTGTGTGTGTGTGTGTGTGTGTGTACTCACCTGGGTTAGAACAAATAAGGAAACAAATGAATATGACAGGTATGCTTTGAAGATGAAGTGATTTCCACCAGTGAGCACAGAAAATGATGATCACTGATTATTAATCGATATGCCTATCAAAAGATAGAATAGTACATCTATTTATGCAGTTGTTCAGGAAGAATAAGTTTTCTTATTGTTTGTTGAAGCAACTGTGTGCCTTTGCACTGAGATAGGTATTGTAAATGATAAAAATATAAGTGAGATGTCCAGCTGTGCCTACAGGTGATTTCTGTGTGTATGTCACATCCACCATTAGCTAGCACTCAGCACCGCTGATGACCTGCAAATAGAAGCCACTCCCACTGAGCTCCACAGTGAGCAAAGTCAGATTTACTGAAGATCCCACCAGGGAAGCTGAGAGAGTTTATACTGAACTTACCATACCCTTCTACCTTACACACACACTCCATTGGGCATAGTTTTCCCCCCAGTTTTTCTAGATTCCCCAATCCTTCTAGCTCCCTCCTCCTCTTCTCTTTCCATTATACCCCTACACAGCTTTATGCCAATCCTTCCCCTTTTCTATGACTTCTCTGGAGCAAACATACTGCTTCTTGCCTCATAGAAGAGCGGCACCATCTGTTTTCTTCAGTCTTTGATGCCAAGACCACTGGCCTGAGAGGCAGGCTTCTTGTGTACTTTTCCCCATGTCTGTTTTAGTCTGGGTCTTCCCAGAAGTAGAACCTGATTTTCAAGGATTCAGAGCTGGTAGTTTATTTGGAAGGTAAACTTAGAAAACACTGACTGGTAAGGGGAGGCAGGAAAGAGTAGACAAGTGCTATGGTCTGAATGTTTGTATCCCCCCCACCCCCAAATTCATATGTTGAAATTCTAACCCCCAAGGATGATGGTGTTAGGAGGTGGGGCTTTGGGGAGTTGCTTAGGTCATAAAGGTGGAGCCTTCATTAATGGGATTAATGTTCTTATAAAAGAGACCCTATAGTGGTCCCTCTTGCCATTTGAGGACAGAGCACAGAGGACATGGCTATAAACCAGAAAGGAGGCTCACACCAGAAGTTGTCCATGCTGGTGACTTGATCTTAGACTTCCCAACCTCCAGACTGTAAAAAATAAATTTCTGTTGCTTATAAGTCACCCAGTCTATGGCACTTTGTGATAGCAGCCTGAAATGACTAAGACAAGGGCTCTGAATATAATTTTACCTGAGAGAGAGCTTCTCGCCCTCTCTCCTCCCTGTCATGCTTAGGACAGGGAGAAATGTAACACTCACATATTGCAATCTGCCTGTGACATGTCCCTTCTCAAGAGCCATGGTTTTAAATTGAAGAAACACCATTCTGGGCTTATTTCCCACCTTCTGTAGTATTTTCCTTCTCTTTATGCAGCAACTTTCATTAATGTACTATTCCCTGACACTTATTTTGTTTTCTCTCATTGGAGCCTTCTAAAAGATGAATGATAACATTATTTCTACTCAAACTGATATCCTCACTCTATCCTGGGAAACATATGATCCCCCACCTCACATGACCACAGAACTTGGCCTGTACTGATTGAAAAAAAATATTGGAGAGTAAAGGTTCTTCTTTGCCCTGTAAATTAAGCAAGGTATAAATTCTGCCTCAACACAGTTTTGGGGATGTAAGAAGGTTATTACAAAGAGAGGAGTTAACGAATTCTTTAGCATCTTTATGATTATACACAGTAGAAATTATTTTCTCTGGATTGAAACAGCTCCCTTGGACACTTCCTGCACTTTCAACTGGATCCTGATTTATTTTTCTCTAAGTGAATTTAGGTAATGAGAAAGGTGCCTACTTGACATCTCCAGAGAATAAATCCTTCTAATTATCCACCAGAGAAGAGAAGCAGAAGGGCAGTCACAAAGCAAACACCTCCTAAAATATTTTAGAAATATGTCTCAAATCTAAACTATGCAGAAAATTAAAAATTAAGAAATTGCTCAAGCCAAGTAAGTTAGGGAAATCCTGGCTATTCTATATAGTTGGTAGTAAATCATCAATTATGATCACTCATGATAGCTGCTGGATGTGAGCAATTTTTTAAAAAGTGAAGATTTGAAGCCATCACTCCGTGTAGTTCGGGTCTCCAAGCAGACATCAGATAGTAAGAGACGGATACTGCCTCCCCTCATCCAAGTTTTTCTACCTCAGCACTATTGGCAGTCAAATAAATCTTTTTTGTGGGAGCTGTCCTGTACTCTGCAGGATGCTTAACAGCAACCCCAGTCTCTACCCTCTAGATGTCAGCAGCACCACCTCCCCTCCCCCCAGTTGTGAAAATAAAAAATGTCTTTAGTCACTGTCAAATACCTGCTGGGGGGCAAAATTGCCACCAGATGAGAGCAGTGACTGGGAGGAACTTTCTCAATTCAGTAAAAACTTTTTGATTGTCTACCATTTCCAGAAACTCTATTAGATATTGTTGAATAAGGCAAATAAATCTGGATCTTCCCCTCATTCAGTTTACATTTTAGTGAGCAAGAAAAAGTGTAAATAAAGTGATTACAAACTATAAGTGGATACATATTTAAAACAATTCAGTTCATGATAAATGTGGTGAAGGAAATAAAGCGATGAGACGAGTAACTGGAGAGGCCGTGCTCACGTGGTCAAGGGAGGATTCTCTGAATAGGAGGCATCTGAGCAGAGGATTAAAGGATGAGAATGATCTAGCTATCTGCAGAGCAAGATCATACTGAGCAAAGGGAAAAGCAAATACAAAGATGCAGGGAACAGAAGTGGCTTGGGTGGAGGAACACTAGGGAGGCCAGTGTGACTGAAGTACAGAGAGCAAGGCAAAGGGGCTGGGGTGTCAGTAATAAGAGGTATATCATGTAAGGCAGGAACAGCAAAATACAGAACTTTGTGGGTCATTGTGAGGAAGAGTCTAGATTTTAATCTAAAAGTACTGTGAAGCCATGCAAGGTCTCAAGGAAGGAAATGAAATGATCTGCTTTATGATTTAAAAGGGTACTTTGGCTAAAATAGGAATCATTGAAAAGGAAGAATTGAATTAGAGAAACCATTTAAGGGCCTATTTAAATCACTTAATTGGTATTTAATGAGTCCACTGATGTCACTGGGGATGAAGAGATGTGAGTAAATTCAAGGACAACAATAATCTTGGCGACAAATTGAATGGATCATAAAGAAAAGAGAATGTGTAATGAAGAACTCCTAGATCTGGGTCCCAAACAACTAAGAGGATGAACGTACCATTTACTGAGATGGAGAAGACTGGCAAGAATATATTTGACCAAGCTAAGTATGAAGAATGCCATTTTGATTATATTAAATCTGCTATGCTCATTAGATAGCCTAGTAGAAATGGCAAGTTGGAATGTTGGATATATGAACCTAGAGCTTAGGGGAGAGATAGGAAGTAGATAAAGAAAATAGGGACCCACTGGCATCTAGGTGTCACTTAACAGTGAATGGACTGAACGAGGTCATATGGGGAAAGAGCTTGGACAGAAGACATGAGGACAGGACAGAGCTGTGGGGCCCTCTTACACTCAGAGGGGTGCAAGAGGGGCAGAAACCAGCAAAGAAAACCAAGAAATGCCAGATAGGTCAGGGGAAATGAGAGGAATGTGTCACCAAGAAATGACAACTGGAAATGACAGTGTGCCCATAAAAGGGAATGACCAATGGGGCAATGAACTTATTTCCTTGCCTCTTGTCCTAATCTTTTAGAAGGGTAATATCCTAAACATGAAATTGCTTCATTAAGGGCTATAAATGTATTAAAATTTTAGTAGATATTACCAAGCTTTCTTCCACAAAACTTGAATTATGTACAGAGAAGATAATGACTTTTTAAAAAATGAACTTCCTATTAAGGTATAATGTAATACAGAAATGTAAATAAACCATAAACTCACAGCACGGAATTTTCACAAAGTTAACATACCCATATATCCAGCACCAGATGAAGAAACAGTATTTTTTTTTTAAGATTTTTTGGTTTATTTGACAGACAGAGATCACAAGTAGGCAGAGAGGTAGGCAGAGAGAGAAGAGGAAGCAGGATCCCTGCTGAGCAGAGAGCCCAATGCGGGTCTCAATCCCAGGACCCCGGGATCATGACCCAAGCTGAAGGCAGAGGCTTTAACCCACTGAGCCACCCCGGCGCCCCTGAAGAAACAGTATTAATAACTCCTTAGAAGTCCTTCCCAAGCCCTCTCAGTCACTACCTCCATCAAGGTAACCACTAGCTTGACTTCTAACACTGTAATTAGCTTTGCCACTTTTTGGTATCGTACAGCATGTAATTCTTTTGTGGCTGCCTTTATTCAATATTATGTTTGTGATAGTCTCCATATTGTTGCTTATAGTGACAATTTTTTATTCTATTGTCTTTATATAATTCAATTTATAGTCCCTCAAATGTTGATGAACACTGCATTGTTTTTTGAATTTACACTATTACAAATAACACTGCTAAAAATATTTTTGTACACTTATTTTGGTGGACATATATCCAAAATTCTTTTTGCTGGTCATAGGGTATGCTTATTTCCAAATTTATTAGATAGTATTAAATTATTTGTCTACTAACAGTGTATGAGAGTTCCAATTATCCACATACTTCTCAACACCTGATATTATCAGTCTTTTTCATTGTAGCCATTCTAGTCATAAGAAGCAGTTTCTCATTGTAGTTTTTTGTTTTGTTTTATTTTGTATAGATATAGATACATAAATGTAAATATAGATATATAGTGCATTTCTCTGATGACTACCGAGGTTAAATATCTTTTAATGTATTTATGGCTGTTTGTATACTTTGCTTTGGGAAGTGCCTGTGTAAGTCTCTTGCATGTTTTTCTATTGAGTTGGCTTATTATTTTGTCTCATTGATTTATTGGGGTTGTCTTGCATATGAGCTCTTTGTAAGTTTCTTTTTTTAAAAAATATTTTTATTTATTTATTTGACAGAGAGAGAGATCACAAGTATGCAGAGAGGCAGGCAGAGAGAGGGGGAAGCAGGCTCCCCGCTGAGCAGAGAGCCCCATTTGGGACTCGATTCCAGGACCCTGGGATCATGACCTGAACCGAGGGCAGAGGCTTTAAGCCACTGAGTCACGCAGGCGCCCCTCTTTGTAAGTTTCTTATGTTGAAAAAAAATCTTCTCCCACTCTGTTCTTTTCCTTTTCATTCTTTTAGTAATGTCTTTTGATGAGGGAAATTTGTAATTTTAATATAGTCTAATTTTTTAAGTATTCTTTTTTTTAAAGATTTTTTTAACTTTATTACAGAGAAAGAGAGAAAACACGAGAGGAGAGAGGGTCAGAGGGAGAAGCAGACTCCCTGCTGAGAAGGGAGCCTGATATGGGGCTCCATCCCAGGACCCTGGGATCATGACCTGAGCCGAAGGCAGACACCTAACTGACTGAGCCTTCCAGGTGTCCTCAAGTATTCTTTTATCATTAGTGTTTTCTGTACTCTATTTAAAACATCCTTCATCTGAGTTTCTTTTAGGAATTTTTCAGTTTCAGGGCTTATGTCCAAGTTTCTAATCCATTTTGAGTTGATTTGTGTGTGTGTATTTTTGTGTATAGTGTAATATAAGGTCAAGAAACACTTTTACTTCTATGGATAATTGACCTAGACTCATTTATTGGAAAAAACATCCTTTTTTCTATACTGCAGTGTCACTTTTGTCATGAATGGGGCAATCATTATTCAGGTGACATATATGTGTAGCTGTTTCTGGGAACTCTACTCTTTACTGTGAACTATTTGTTTATATTTGTTGTGGTATCACCATGTCCTAATTTTGGTGGCTCTACAGTAAATGTTGATATTTGGCAGTGGAAGGATCCCAGCTTTATTCTTCCTTTTTCAGACTATCTCAGTAATTTTGGCTCCTTGTGTTTCATATATGTCTTAAAGCCAGCTTGTTATTTTCTTACACACATACACACCTGTTTGAATTTTTATTGTGATTACACTGAGATCAATTTGGAAGAAAACCAACACCAAGTCTGCCAATCCATGACCATGGAGTAACAGATATTATATTATTATAGTAATACTCAATAAAGATTTTAGTCAAGGACAGCCTCTGTGAGAAAATGGTCCATTCTTTCTTTGTGATCTTTTTTTTTTTTTTTTAAGTGGAAAAAAATGCTTCCCAAGGGTTACCTGATTACTAGGAAGGTGCACTTGCAAAAATATTGACCTACTCATAAAAGGTTGGCTTTTAATAAACTGGCAAAAACTCTGGGGATTTCATCAAAATACAAATCAGAAGGATAAGCCTGTAGCTCTTCTTTCTGGCATTAGCTAGCCACCAGGAAGTTGCATAGGAACATTTTCAGAATAAGAGCTTTTGTTTTGCACCTGTACCCTCCTTTTCACCTTCCAACTTAACACATGGCTCTGCTGATGGTTCTTTCCCACCATTATGCCCCATACATTCAGCAGACCAGAGAAAGCCTTGTGTTTTTCCAGATGATACTCTTTATTAATAATTAACAATAACATTTCTTATGAATCATCTCACTCTTTTTTAAATGTTTCACTGATTAATAAAGTCAGCTTCTATAAGATAATTAAGTTCATACATGGTTTTAGTGCTCAAATGTTCTGGAAACATGTTCTCTGTATAATCAGTACTCAGTGGATCATTTAAACATAGAAACAAATTCCCTCTTTATACACAAGAAAAGGCTTAAGGAATTTATTATAATTTCAGTTTATAATTTTTTCCTACTGTATCTGGTTGCATGTCTACCTTAAAATTCACTAATGGTAAAAATGATTTATAAAAATATTGTTCATGGTTAAATATTTAAAACAATTATTTATAAGCCTTGTCACTAATGACTGATTATCCTCAGAAACTTTATTTCTGTTATTTCAAAAGTCGGTTCTTACTGTGCTTCTATTCTAGACCCAATCTTATCTAGGTAATTTACTTCAGCAATCTCAGGATAAATCTGAAAAAGTTCAAACATTTCACATTCTCAGTCTCAAATCTTCCCAGTTTTCTCCCAGATTCTCTGGGTATGCTCTACATTTCTACTCCTTGGCTAACTCTCAAGATTTCTAACAAGGTAACAACATAAATCCCAGAATGTGTGTACAAAACTTCATGCTTCCAAGATTTCCTACGTGGATATAAATCTTTTCTCCACAGGGTTCACAAAACTCAATAGAAATTTAATTATCCTTCACACCATAGCCATAAGGGTAAAAAATGAGATGAAGTTCAGACCAAAACAAAACAGAACAAGAACAATTAAACATAACCCTCAATACAAGTATGTTCCCCAAGTTTAAAAACAAAAGCTTTTAAGTCATGCTGGAATTGATCATTCATATTATTATGTAGCCTAAGAAATGTTTGTTATCTATATATATTATAAGCTAAGTACTACCAAAAACCATATAGGACAGTCCTTAGGAAGACACCTGGCATTTAGAGAAACACATGTCCGGCTTTTAAAAAGGTCTTCTAAATAAAGCCAACCTGTCAAATAAATTTTAGCAAATATAATTTAAAAATAGAAAGTATAATTTATTTGTTTTCACAAATACAATTTTGGAGGCAGATAGAATTAATGTTTCAAGATCTTGTAATGCTCACAGGTGGTTCTAAGTCGTATCTGCTCTAGTGTGTCCAATGCCATTCAACATATATCAAGCTGCCTCATGAATTTTCAATTGAGAGTTTTTGGCTATTTTCCATTTGACAATACAAACTAAAACGCTGTGTGCAGCTGTGTGATCCAAGATCATCAGGAGGCCATGTGCTCTCAGAGTCTGTGAACATTGGTTTCCACAGGAACCAGAACTTTGTCCAACACATTGTAGGCCACCGTTTTTCCCTCATCTATAAAGCATACACTCTCATAGGAGTGTATGCCTATTGCACATGTTACCCTCGAAACTGTCTCCTCTTTGAGAAAAGAGAATGTTTTCAGTCTCCTAAAAACTAAAAAATTTTGTGATCATGGTTTATAAGCAAAGAAGAAGAAAGGAAATGCTGTCATTATTTTAGCATTGACAAAACTTACTGCTTGAAATACAACTCAGGGCATTAATTACCTATCTAATAGGCTAAAAAAAAAGAAAGAAAAGAAAAGCAGTAAAAATAGTAAAATAGAAAATTCTCTGTCAGAAGCAATTTGGTTCAGGAAACTTACTAAATATGAAATATAATTTTCCTTGATAACTTTTTCCAATGCCTTACTCTTACTTTTTTATTTTATAATTTTTAAGAACTTCAGTTATTATATTTTAAATACAGATTCAAAAAACATAAGAACATTAAGAGAGAGCTGGTAGGAAAAAGTCTTTTAACTTTAAGACCCCTGAGACAAGGATGGAGAGTTGAAAGGAACTTGAATCTTCAGACACCTTTTCCTTTTTCCAAAAATGAAGAAAGTGAGCCATGCCCGGGTGGCTATTAGGGTGATTAAGTGTCTAGCCCTAAGTCATATTGTCCTTTGATGATACAACCAGGACAGTACAGATCTGCCTTATACATGCTTGTGCACATGACCTTGGTGATGCTGGAGGGTTCCTGAGTGGCTGCCATTGGTGGCCCTGGAATTTTGTTCTTCAACACCATCATCATGATGCCCAGTACAGTTTTCCCATCATTATGCTAAAATAGTATTCCGCTCTTCAGATAATGTCTTCTATAAATCTGAAATCATGAGTCTGCTAATTCGTGTACACTTGTGTTTCAAATGTTTTTTTATTTTTTAAGATTTTATTTATTTATTTGACAGACAGAGATCACAAGTAGGCAGAGAGGCAGGCAGAGAGAGAGGGGAAGCAGGCTCCCAGCTGAGCAGAGAGCCCGATGTGGGGCTCGATCCCAGGACCCTGGGATCATGACCTGAGCCGAAGGCAGAGGCTTTAACCCACTGAGCCACCCAGGCGCCCCTCAAATGTTTGTTTTTAAGTACTTTGTTGTTTTCTACGGGCAAATGAATTCCCTTACCTCTCCTACCTCTGAGTCATTGAACATGCCCACTCAAGGATGCTCATTTCTCCTTTTTACCAAACCATGCCTGTCTTACTTAATATTCTAGGACTTGCCAATGACATAAAGCCTCTATAGGGTAATTCTTCCTCACTTCTTCCTTCTCTTCATTCTAGTACTTCCTTCCCCCATCCCTTCTTCCTGTCTGCCTCTGTAAATAATCTGTCATTTCTTTAATGCAATTTAAAATTATTATTTTATATACTCATCATTTAAGATTTCTTTTAGTTGTGATTAATTAAAAGCCAAACTAATGGTGACTTAGACCATAAAGGCATCCACAATTTTTCTCAACAGAAGTTGGGAGGTGGGACTGTACCTGGGAAACAGCAGACCAAATAAGACCTAAAGCTGTTTTATGGTTTCTGGTGGCAGAAACCCATCTGATTACCGTCAGTCTGGGCTGAGTTGGTAATTAAAAACACCTAGCTGAAGTGGAAGACATGTGGACACAAGAAACCAGGTAGCAGATCATTTCAGAACTGGAGATGACACATAGTAACAGAAGTAACACACAACAAATTTTTTTTTCTACAAAAATCAGATGAACTATTGGGGGAAAAACAGCAGCTTTAATAAGTAACATTTATTCATTCATCACACATTAAATTACTACCTGCTATCTTCCAGCCAATCTGGTCATACGAGCTCAGGATTTTGACTAAAGACTATTCTTGTCCTTAAGTTCATTCTCTGGTTGAAAAGGCAGACATAAAAATAATTACAACTTCAAGTGATGATTGTTCTAATGAATATATATGTAGTGGTATGAAAAACATAACAGACAGCAAGTAATCTTGCCTGCAAGTGTCAGAGAATACACCACTGAGGGGGTGACTTTTAAGCAGGGGAAGAGGAGAGTTCCAAAGACCAGAAGCATACACCAGGAATATGAATACAGTCATAGGAAAGAATGCAACGTATTCAGTGAATAATGAGAAGGTTTATGTAGCTGGAAAAATATATCAGGCACGGGGTAAGATTGGAGACATGAAGTTGAATCTAAATAGATGGTTCAGTTCATGTATGTTTGAGGATTTTCCAGGTCAGAGTAGAAGGTGATCACGGGGTTAAGAGACTAGAGATGGATTCAGGTGAGCATAATTAAACAGACTAACAACGGGTACAGATATGGGGGGAAGTGCCATTAAATGCAGTTTATTTTTGGACATGGTACTGCTGTGGACAACTGGGGCTGAGTCTTTCTGGTGAATTTCCAGAGAGCACAGAGCACCAGTCATGGTGACCCACAGTCCCTCTGGGGCATTTCTCTCCCAAACTCCCTTTTGTCGTTGGTTGAGAGCAGTTCCCAGCAGCACTTCTGGCTCCAGTGAGAGTCAGAGATGCTTGTAGCGAGCATTATGGTGGTGAGAGCAGTGAGTGCCGAGGGATAGAGTTGCGGCACTGATGGCCTCTACTGTGTTTTCCCAGGACTGTTTTAGGAGTGGAGCTAGAGAGAAGCTGTAAGCTGGGCACCCGAACCCTGGTGGAGTTGCAACATACAGTTAGCAGCATGGAGGCTAGGAGATGCGACAAGAGGCTGGAAGAAGTGTGGTTACAAATCATCAGTCCACAAACTGCTGGTAAATATTCAAAAGGTATGGTGAGAGAGCTGGGCTCCCTAGTAAGAATCCCACTCAGTCAGGGGCTTCTGGGTTTGATGGTCATTGAGAATAGTACACTTTTGGCTGACATGCTTTCAGAAAAGTGTACTATGAATTTGTAGGCCCACCATTGCTTTGTTGTTAGCTGACATTGTATTGATGTGAGCAAGTCAGTAGAGCCACCTTCTCAGATCTATAGAGAATTGGCTGGAACAAGAAGCTTTAAGAGCAACGTCTTTTTTTTTTAATTTTATTTAAGCTTTTTTTTTTAAATTTAAACATATAAGAGAGCAACGTCTTTAAGAGCTGAAACACATCCTTAAATCCCCGGTTCTGCTTGATCCCTCTCCTGTTTGAGGACTCAGTCCCAGGAAGGCAGTCCTCATCCATCAAGGAACATTATAGTCACTCCTGCAAGGAGCATCATGTCACTACTCCCAATATGTCCACTAGACCCTTGCTGAATTAAGAAAGGACTCCACAGCTTGCTCATGATTGTCCTTGTGTCTGAGGAATTGAACTCTGGTAATGGAATCTTCTAAAACTCTAAACCTCTGCATTTTACTGATCCTTCTTTCAATGTTGGTCACTCACTGTCTTTTCTTATCACTTAACAGTTTTGGTCCATCAATCTCGGGTCTTAGCTTTTCATGGTCTCGTAACCTATTTTGACAATCCCTGAGTTGCAAAGGAGTCATGTTCTTCAGTGGACTGTCTGTAAATTGGGATTTCATATATCAATCCCACATAATTCTGTTTTTTAAATACTGTGTTTTTATCTACCAAAGTTATCTACCTTAGATTCCCTAACTAAGCACCACAGTCGTTTCTTCATATCTTAATACCATGTGTGTGTATGCCTCTTATTTAAATATGGTTTATTATTAATAAAAATTTAAAATACAACACCACATACTTATCTCCTACTGTGTTGATGGATGTCAGTGGGTGTACCTTTATCATTTATTTCCAAACCCTTTGTCAACAGCAAAAACCAACATTTAAAAAAATATTCTTTCTTTTTGTATCACATGAAGACTTTATTAAATTTTCTTTTATGTTAAGGACACAAAAGTAAGAAACATGCATTTATAATACAAAGCTGAATAAGTGAAAGCAGGGGAGAGACTGTATTCTTCCACATTCTCACTACATGTAAAAGATGATCGTTTCTGCATCTGACCAACCCTTATCCTTTCTCAAAGATACCTATATAACAACATACGTTTGGAGCCGGAGTGTTACACAGTAATACATAACTACCACGAATGTTTCAAAAATTATATATTAATTATAAAGTGTATATAATCTCTTGTTCTATGTCAAGCCATTAACTGCATAACAATGATACTTGTTCCACATTCTGTATTTTCTATTTATTTATAGAAACTGGGTGATGGATACAGGTGCTTATTGTGAGCTGCCTGGCAACCTAAAAGTTAGTAATATTTGCTTTAGGAAGTGAAATCAAGGTGAAAACACTCAAGTTGGAAAGCTGAAATTCTAGCCTGGTCTAAAGCCCAGTCACTCATTCTAAAATGCAAATAATGTTCTTCATCAATTTTTATGATAAGTATTCTTTTTTTTTTTAGAAAGATTTCATTTGTTTGCTTGAGTGAGAGAGAGAGTACAAGCAGGGGAGCAGCAGGCAGAGGGAGAGGGAGGAGCAGACTCCCCGCTGAACAGGGAGCCCAATGTGAGGCTTGATCCCAGGACCCTGGGATCATGACCTGAGCAGAAGTCAGACGCTTAACCAACTGAGCCACCCAGGTGTCCCTATGATAAGTATTCTTAAACAACAAATAGCATATTCTTTATTATCAGTGAGGTCTCCTGACAGCTTGTAATTTTTTGGGGGGTTCTACCTCAGGAATAAAGTTGTCTCTTTAATTCACGTATGAGTCATAATAAATAATATGTGTCACTCTCTCAACTAAACCTCTGAGCAATGAAACTCTTTAAAATAGCTAGCAAGAATATATGGGACTACAAACGCTATGTAGGTAGGCATCTAGATCATATCCTTAGAGATAGAGTCCAGTTTTCTTCTGAAATTCTGCTCAGCTTCCTTGATACTCTCAGCTCTATCTTTTCTTGTTACAGATGGCTGTCAGTAAGTAGCCTCACAGATCCCCTGAAGGCCACTGCTTATCTGAACATTCAGAAAAATATACTCGTCCTATTCCTAGGTTCATCTTTCACCTGTGATTCTTAGTTTTGGGACTAAGAATTACTTGCACTTATTCATTCATTAATGTTAATCCTTAATAATCAAATTGTAGCCATCTAACCCCTATGCCTAAAATGCTAGCATAAGAGAGTCAACATCTAGTCATGGGCAGTAGGGTCCTCATTTTCCCTATTTTTAGAGGCAAAATCTTAGAAATGGAGAACAAAAGCTCACAGTAAATTAAGAGGGTCTTAGCCAAGGCAGCACCATTTTCATCCTTGTATTCACCAAAGGCCACTTCCTCAATGTCAATGTTATTGACCTTTGGGGCCACTTAATTCTTTGCTGTCCAGTACGTTGTAGGACGTTTAGCAACATCTTTAGGCTCTACCCTGTAGATACCAGAAGCTCTCCCAAATCATCACAGACTAAAACGTCCCCTAGGGAGACAAAATCGCCCCCAGTGGAGGATAACTGGATTAATGGAAAGAGAGAAGGAAGCTCCTCTTCTTGCATAAGTAATAAAACTGACACAGAACTCCTGCAGGAAAATAAACTCATGCAGCAGAAAGCAGGTTGACCTTTCTTATTACCTGTCCTAAACACCCTCAGGCCATGTTCTAGACTGCTGCTTAGTTGTTGACAATGAATTCCATTTTCTCAGTAAAGGGGGGGTGGGGAAAGCCACAGAAATGATACCTGATATGAAACTGCCCCATTGTCAACTGTAGGAATATTACAAACGCTGCCATATTAGTTAATAATCTACAAGATTTTCTAAATAAAATTTTGTGTAGGACCCATTCAACATTCAGTATGTTTAAACAATTCTAATAAATTTTTTGTTTTAAAATCCCTAGTTGTTTTAAATAAAAGTAATTCTGTAGTTTTGTTTTTCTATATAAAGATGGAAATCCATCAACCATAGACCTAATCTAATTATGTAATTTATTTTTTTGAACCAGGAAATAAGCACTGGGCTGTTTGTTTCATTGAATGTTCCCTGCGAAGTCCTCTGCTATAGTCTCTATTGTCTTGGCCTGCAACCCTGATGCCGGTTAAGGTCATTTCAATGTGAATAGAAATGGAGGAATTATTGCCATGGACATTTGAAACAGTGTTTTTTTCAGTCATTTCCCACCATCTCTCCCCACCCTCCCACCCCCAATAGTCAAACATATGCTCGGTACTTTCAGGAAGGAAGGAAAGCTACCCAGGAGGTATAAAATGAGTGTGATTCAAATGTTTTGTCAGCTGGAGTCCTAGCCAGCAACCAATTTTCACAAACTCTTGTACTTTATTCAAATTATCATAATATTATTCAAATAATCATAACACAGCATTGGGTCTCTGACCTATTAATTATCCTTTCATCCATTCCCTCCCTGCTGCCGAGTTAATTAGTCAGATGGTGGGGTCTCTGCTTTATGTACATTATCTCAACCACAGAAAGCCACAAAGTTGTGTCAAGAACTGCAGTTAGAGTCATCCTTTTCCATCCTAATAATCATGTATGCAAATTATTTTTTAATCTTTTTACTCCGGCTAATATAGCCTTCCTATTCAGAGGAGAGTAAACTTCCCTTCATTCCTTTTCCACTGTCTGTGTGTATCTGTTTTTTAAGAGGAAATGAGTGGCAGCCAGCCACCACCAGCCTCAACTGCATTCTTGCCCTAGTTTTCCCTCTCCTTGAAATAGAGGAAAGCACTTCTTAGACATGTGGAATTCTCTTCATCCTGTCCTTTGTGCCCCAAAGCCATGATTGAGTGTTCCTGATTGGCACGGGCCGTGGGATTGGTCCTGTCCCTTGCCACACCAACACCACCCAGCTCATCATTCAGAAACCTGATCCCCAGCAGTTCAGAGTGGCTTCCTGAAATTCCTTTTTGTGTACTAGTAGAGCTCACTCGATGACATCAGTCTCAGTAAGTAAACATCAAGCTACATATTTATGTCAGAAATGCCATGAGGGTGCTAAAAATTTTTTTTTATATACCTCTAAACAAACTGAATGGATTTTTTTCAAGCTTTTTATTTTTTAAGAATACAAGAGTCCCTTTCGGATGGGCAAGGGAGATTATTTTTATAAAGGCAAGATTGAAATTCACGTAGTTTTCCTTTCCACTCTATCAAAAGTTGAGCCAAGAAAACAGAAACTACCCTAGATATTTTCAAATATAGGAAATCTGATGCAGTGAATGACCGACACCATGATGGAATAGCTGAGAAGCCAAAGAGGGAATGCAGGCAGCTTGGAGATTAGCAACAGCAGGAAACAACAAGCATAGCTAGGAAAAGGGTGGGGGTACTAGAATCCAGAAGCCAGGCCTCCAGCTGCAGCTTGAGTCCCACAGGGGGCTGCCCAGGGGAGCTGACACCACAGAGCAATGCGGTCACTGCAGGGAACCCCCCCCCAGGAGGCAGAAACGGAAAGCGAGAAATACCCCAGCTCCTTTCTTCCTCCTGTAGTCTAATCTCTCCCCAGGCTTCCAGTAATGCAACTTGGCTAGAAGCCAGGTAAAAGGAAGTCTGGAGAACATTATTTACAGGAGAAGAGTGGGAGATGAATCTGGGAGTTGCATCCATCTTCCCTTTCAGTGATAGTTGAGTGAACGCAGAGCTAATCAACATCATTTAAATGACAGATCCATGAGGCCCATGTGCAGGTGTACATAGAATTAAGCCCCACTTGACTAGAATTCATGAGAACTCACAAGAAGCTTACCCCAGTCTTAACAGTTAAAGAGTAAGCCAAGGAGGTTCAAGGAAAAAACACAACCAACTAAGAAACCATCCATTTCAAGAATTCTGGTACTTCTGGGACATTAGGGCTGGTAGAATAATGTCCAAGTGTTCATCTCCAGAAGCTGTGGATGTGGTACTCAACACCACAAAAGAGATTTTGCAGATGTGATCAAGGTTAAGGACCTTGCAGTGCAGAGACTGTCATGGACTATCTGGTGGGTCCAAACTTATTATGTGAGTCCTTAAAACTGGAGAATCTTTCCTGGGCACAATGAGAGAGAGAGATGGTGATCAGAAGAGCTGTCAGAGAGGTGTGAGAAGGACTTACCGGCTATTACTGGTTCTAAAGATGGAAGAAGGCAGGTGGGAGCCAAGGAAGATAGATAGCCTCTGGAAGCTGGAAATGGCAAGGCAACAGACTCTGCCCACCCCACCTGCTGCCATCTATCAATCTTTCCACTCCTTACTCAGTCTATCACTTTCCATCCACATCACAACAGGCTGGTATTTCTTCCATCTTATTGAAAACAACAACTTTACATGACCTTAGTTCTTCAGTGGTTACTACTCCATTCCTTTGCTCTTCTTTGCAGCAAGCCCTTCAAAGAATTTGTCTACATGTGTTCTGTTTGATTTCATATTTCCTATTTTTGTTCACACCCACTCCAATCAGAGGAACTGCCCACTTTCCCTCAGTAATGATCAATTCTCAGTCTTTACCTCGCTCAATTTAGCAACAGCATTTGATAGAGTTGATCACTTTCTCCATACCTGTTTTTTCACTTGTCTTCTGGAACACCAAGTTCTGCTTTTCCTTCTACTTCAGGGATCACTGCCTCTGAGTTTCCTTTATGGCTTGTTCCCCTTCCCCCTGGTCTCTTATGTTGGTGCACCCCAGGACTCAGACCCTGGCCATCTTCCCTTCAGTATCTATGCTCATTCCTTTGATGATCTTATCCTTTCGCTTGGATTTAAATGTCATCTATACAGTGATGATTCCCAAGTGTCATCCTTAGTCTAGAATTCCCTCTAGAACCCAGATATCCAAGTGCCTACTTACCATCTCCAGTAGAATGTCTAATAGGGATCTCAGCTGACCTTGTCTAAATTGAATTGCAGATCCTCCCTCCAAACCTACTCTAACTCAGCCCTCCCCATCCCCTTTCATGGTAACCCCATTCTTCCATTAGCTCAGGTCCAAAACTTTCCGTTCATCCATTGTTCCCTTTTTCCATTCACACCTTCAGACTATGCCTTCAAAATATATACAGATTTCAATGCCAATGAACATAGCTTGCAACTACTTACCAGTTTTTCATTAAAAGGAACCAGGAATCCTTAAATAAATGGCCGATTCTTGGGCTAAGGCTGGGAAAGTACAAAATAAGCCTGGATCACTTTATTGTACCGGAAGTGAGAGGGTGCTTAAATTATGATAGGGACATATCAAAGGGTCACAGAACTCAGTTAGAAAAGGTTCCCACTAATCAAACCTCAGATAATTCAGGCATCTAAATAAATGTGTATATGTTTTTCTTATGGCAAAAGAAAATTAAGGTTGCAAATAAGATTTAGGTTGCTAATTAATGGACCTAAAAATACAGAGATTATCCTTAATGATCTGAGTGGCTCAATCTAAGCACATGAGCTCTTAGGATAGGAAAATCTTTTCTGGCTGTGTCCAAAAGGAAATGTGACAACAAATGAAGGGTCAGAGAGATGTGATATTGCTGGCTTTAGAGATAGAGTAGTTGGAGACCATGAGCCTAGGAATGCAAGAAGCCTCTGGAGTCTGAAAAAGCCAAAGGAAAGGATTCTTTCCTAGAGCTTGCTGATGCCTTGATTTTAGGACTTGATTTTAGGACTTGATTTTAGGAGTGTAGGACTTTTGACCTATAAGGTTATAAGATAGTAAATTTAAGTTATTTTAAACCAATAAATTTGTGGTACTTTATTAAAGTATCAGTAGAAAACTTATATGTCCCTAAAATGACCACCATTCCCAATTCTTTATACCCCTCCTGTATTTTTCATCAGAGTCCCAAATATTGGCTGTTTTGCTATATATATATTTTTGCTATTATATGATGTCTGTTCCAGTAGTTACAGCAGGCAGTTTGTCTGCTTTATTCTCTGCTGTGTCCACAGTACTTAGAGCAGTACCTGAACAGAAAGGACACTCAATAAATGCTGGTTGAACAAGTATTGAAATTGCAAATTTACACTAATAAGAACAGCCATTTCTGAAAGTGCTTTAATGCTATCAATCTGAAATAGCGGATTTAGAATATGCCATAACGCTATCAGTATACTCTTCAGATTCTTCCCTTAAACAATTTCTATCAGGGTGATTTTTATTTTCCTGCAGTAAAATTCAGAGAATAGCAATAAATGCATCCCAGGGCTGATTTTTTTTTTAGGATGACTCCCACTGATCAGCAGGAGGAACTCCTGAACCCACTTTAATAAATGGATAACATCTCACCAATTTCATCTACTGTTTAGAGAACCTCCTCCCGCCATAAATCAGCTCTATGACCTAAGAACTGGGCAGGGAATTGTCAAAGTCCCTCTGCTGAGTAATTCCAGAGATGCCTTCAAGCTCAACAAAGGAGAGATCTGACATTAGAAAGCTGAAATTTACAACCTAAGGAAAACCCCAGTAGTGCAAAACAAAACATCAGGCTGAAAGCCTCAAGAGACCTTTTCAGTCCTTGCTTAGAAAAGTCTTCGTACCTCCATTAAAGACTATTTTTCAATGAAGCAAATTAACCCATGAAAATTCAGCCTAAATTCTAACCATGATTGTAAATCTTCACCTTTGTCATGACTTTTTCTAGTGTTCCAGCAGATGATCATACAAACTGCTGTAGGTCTGTTTGGTTGGAAAAGCAAGGAAAGGACATTCTCCTGAGGACTGGACAGAAACCTTTGGATGCCAATGGTGAAGGGCTTAGGTCACTTTCTGTGACCTGCCAAGTGGCATAAAGTGCCTGGGTAAGCACCAGGAAATCTGAACACACTCTTAAACATGGCAAACTGTTTTGGAGCCCAACTTGACTCAAGAAACTCTCTTAGATTCCTAATAAGAATATATTCTTTCAAGACCAAAAATACAACAATGATTTCCTTTCATCTGCGAACACAGTCTTTAGATTTATTACTTTCATCTAATGAAATAATAACATTTTGATATGTTGGTTCACCTTTCTCCTTAGAGTAACATACTTTTTTCTTATAGTAACAAACCTATTTAAAATCAAGACTCCTACCAATTATTGCGGAAAATCTATACAAACTTCTTACCCAGCCACTAAGAGTTGCTCATCCAAACTGCACTAAAATTGGGATATATTCTTATTTGCTGGCTTGCTAAATTTTTACTTACACCTACATATAGGGTGCTATGTATATCTACTGGATAAACTCAGATGTGGAATGGGCTCAAGTGAACTTTAAAACAACTTTTTAAGTTACATGAGGCTAAACTTGGTTTATGAATGGAAATATTGGGTTGTAGGGCACTGAGCAATTACCCAAAGATTTATTGAGCCATTTGTTCTCACAATCAAAAGTTCTCCTTACATAAAAATGTCTTCTACACTTGGCTCTTCAAATACCCACTCATGTTCTTACAGCTTTGGAAAATAACGTTTTTATTTGTAAGGCAGGCAGAAGCTCTGTGCTTTAACTTTCATCAATGACCTGCTTGAAGAAATAGGCAACTCATTGGTTTAGCTGATGTAGTCACCTGGAGAGAGAGTGAACTTCTTAACAGATGGGATTGGAATTCAAAATGACTAAGTTGCTAAGTTGGTAAGCAGATAGACTTAGGCAGAAAGACACTCAAGAATGATAAGCATAGTAATTAATTTGAGTAAAAATTGAGCAAAAAAAAGTATGTCAGAAGAAAGGGGCAAACATAGCAAGCAAAGGTGGACTCTAAAAGGTTGAAGCTAATTAAGTAACAGAATGATTAATAAAATAAATGAATAATGAAAACAGGCATAATACCTACCACAGGTTTGTATCCAAATGTAGAAGGAGGGGTTACAGAGATTTTAAATCTATAAGATTCAGAGAATAAAAACTAGCAGGATGAAATTTTGCAATGAGTCTCTTTTAGACAAGGAAATATTAAAATACTAATTTATTGAGAGCCTATTATGTAAAGTAATGGAAATACTAAAGTGTACTTATTCTCATTTGCTCTCAAAGAGGGGAGAGTCTAGGTGTGCCTGGGTGGCTCAGTCAGTTAAGTGCCTTCTGCTCAGGTCATGATCCCGGGGTCCTGAGATCAATCCCCTCATCAGGCTCTGTATTCAGTGGGAAGCCTATTTCTCCCTCTCCCTCTGCCTGCTTCTCCCCCAGCTGTGCTCTCTCTCTCTCTTTCTGTCAAATAAATAAATAAATAAATAATATCATTTAAAAAAAGAGGGAAGAGTAAAAAAAGAAATAGAAGTAAACAAACAAATGTAACAAATGAATATTGTGGTAGAAGATTGAGAAAATATTTACTAATAATCTTTAAGCATGTGTAATAACAAACCTAATGAGGAAGCTGAAGCATAGAGAGATAAGAATGTTGCCCAAGTTGGTAAGTGGTGGAGGCAGGAATTAAATACAAGTAGTCTGAAACCAAAGCCATACATTGCACCTCACCTCTGTATATACCACTGCCTCCTGTCTAAGGGCACAAAAATGAAAAGCTGTAAGTAAGAACAGTGAGTTAGGGACTAGAAATGTCTGACATCTAATACTCAAACCTAGAAAGCCAATTTATACTGACCTCTTTTCAAAAAAGCTTAGCCAACCTGGGACCTTGAAATATACAGGCCAATTCCACAGGCTACAAGGGACTCCACACTAAGATTTCATCTTTTCCTGGTAGCAGACATATTTCTTTTTCCTGCTACAGTATTGGAGGAGAGAGAAATAAGGACTTATTTGTTTGACCCCCAAGTAAAACTGCTTACTTTGAGAGTGGAAATAGAAATGGGTAGAACAGGAGCCTCCACCAGGAGGCCAGGGTTATTTGGGAACCCATAGGAATATATACCTCCCCACCCCCTACCTCAAACTCATAGCAAATGTGGAGCATCAGCCTCAGGGATGAAGGCAGGGAGCTCTTATTTAGGGGGGCTCTAGGAACCTTCTCAGCAGCAGGAGTCAATGGAACCTCTGCCATCAGAATGATTTAACTCCTTGGCCTTTGTTTTTCCCAGTCTTCATGTTGCCAGCCAACTGACTCACCCTTTCTTCCCCTAATTCTCTGTCTCACGATTTGTGCCAGCTCCTGGATTCTGCTCCCCCATCATGGCCTCACATGTGTGTGCCCAATCCCTTAAACCTTGGTTTTTTAGTTGCTGCTAATTCCCTCCACCAATTTCTTTCCATAATTTTTACTGAAGCAGGTACTGATTGGCCAAGATGATCTCATTATCCCTTTTTGAAAGGGATGCCAATTGTTTTCATAGGTTGTAGGTCAACCCATTAAATGTCTGACTCCAGTTTGAGTTGGTTGTGTGTTTCTAGTGATTGTGATGGTGTAGGGCCGAGGGATGAGAAGAGCAGGGAAGGCCTATGTGGATCAGAACTTGGCCACTGCTGTTCAAAGATTGGTTTAGGACAGCTCACTCAGACAGGAAACAACATTTGTTGACCTTTAGGATGTGTTAAGTACACACATTTCATTTAATCCCACAACGTTAGTAGCATTGCCCCTATGGACAAGTGGTAACATTAGTTAAGTCACTATCTGTGGCAGAGCTTAGGTTTGAAATCAGGTTTGCCTGACTTCAAAGGCCTTGTTCCTCCCCATATCCCATGCTGCTTCCCATAATTTTACCCCAAACGTGTTCCTGTGAGCAAGAACTGGGAGGAGATACAAAAGGAGTAGTTGGGAGTTACTACCAATAATTTTTTGAACCGTGCTCTTGGAAGAAAATAGATATCCCCCCATATTCAATTTATTTGTTCCATAGAGAATGTTAAGAAAATAATGGGCAACTAACATGCTCATCTTGCCAAATGCTGCTCAAATGCAAATAGTTGAACCAGATCTAAGAAAGGCAAACATACATTTGGGGCACCTGGCTAGCTTGGTCAGTTGAATGTCTGACATGATCTCAGAGTCCTGGGATCGAGCTGTGAGTGGGGCTCTGCATTCAGTGGGGAGACTGTTGGAAGATTCTCTCCCTCTGTCCCTTCCCCAGCGCTCTCTCTGTCTCTCTCTCTCTCTCTCAAATAAATAAATTAATAAATAAATCTTTTTTTTTTTTTTTAAAGGAGAGCAAATATTTGTGTAATGCTTTCTCTGGGCAAAACACTTTATGTACTATACATTTAATCCTTACAACAACCTGGGGTGCCTAGGTGACTCAGTCAGTTAAGTGTCTGGCTTTGGCTTAGGTCATGATCCCAGGGCCCTGGGAGTCTGCTTCTACCTCTGCCCACCTCCCCACCCACTGTGCATATCCTCTCTCTCTCTCTCTCTCTCTCTCTCTCCTCAAATAAATAAAATCTTTTTAAAAAATCCTCGCAAAAAACCCACAAAGAAGGTAGTTTACCATCTCCACTTCACAGATAGGAAAACTGAGGTGGTGTGAGGGGAAACACTTGCCCAAGGTCATTGAACTCTAAGTAACAGAGCCAGGACCTCAAATCCAGCCCACTTGGGCTATGCTCTTCCACTATCCCATGGTTTTCTTTGGGCATGTGTGAAAATACTTACCTAGATGAGCATGTTTTAGCTTTTTAGCTCTCCTCTGAGGAAATGGAAAAAGTTTCATTAATTTAGATGCAATTTTTGAAGTTTTGCTATAATAAAAAAGAGGCATAAACCTATCATGGGTAAAAAAGCCTGTCAAGACTTTTTAAAGCAGCTTCATATACCAATATTTGAATTATTGTTTAAGTCTCCTAGAATTACTCTTCCATCTGTTTGGGACTGACATATGAAGAGTTATGAGTCACAAGGAAGTCTGTAAACAATAGAGTATCAAGCATTCATTGTATCATTTACTCTTGAAAAAATGAAGGTTCCTGAATATTGAAGTGTTCTCATTGTTGCTATAACAACTTCAGCTCGCTATTGTGACTTTCTCTGTTCAAGGCGGATGCTAGTGTTTACCAGAATGAAGGTTCAAGAGGTTTAGAAATATAATCTATCTGTAATGCATGTCACTTAGCCAATTCATTTATAAAGGAAAATAATGAGCAACTGGCAGAAGGTAATGAATGAATTCCTCGAGAAATGAGCTTGAGAAGTTCAGTGTGAAATATGCTTTAAATAAAGCCCACTACTGACTGTGGTCACACATTGTTCTTACACCGGACAGCATTTGACCAAGGCTCAGGTGCTCTGTACCCCTTGTAAAAACACCATCCAGAGCAATGCCTGGCACCGCCATTTACCGAGCAGATGATAAACAAACCCTAGAATCCTTTCATACGAGGCCACAGTCAGTCTTTGGTTACTTCAGCTGATTTGCCGTTGATACCAAGTAGCTGACACAACACTTGCCTTACCTGGGAAGTCAGGTGTTCTTGTTTTTGAGTTCTTGGTTTAGTCTTGATTTTTCTGGCACGGAAGACACATGCTCAGCAATTTCAACACTCCTAATATGTTAACATTCAAGGAAATACCCTTATAGTTTACAACTCGGAAAAAATGATGAATTTTTCACTATAAAACTGTTTAAGTCCCTATTGCTCCCTTTAAATATAAACGAGTCCAAACAGCAAGAGTGCAAAGTGTGAGTCAAAGGTGCCCGAAAACCAAGTACACAGGCAATTGAGAGACATTCTCCCCATAAAAGAGAATTTCTCAATGCACTGTTGAGCCATTCAGATAAGCCCATATCTTCCCACACCCCTATTCTGACAGTTGAAAGAAATGTCAGCAGACACTGGAGCAGGAGACAGATATCTTCAGATTTCCCTATGCTCCCATACAGATCCCTCACAAACCACAGACATAAGGAAGAAAATGGAACCTGGCACTGCTGGCAGCTCAGCCTGCCAAACCTTGTGGGTCTGAACCAAAAGAAAGAGCCACCCCATCAACCAGCACTGGGACTTCACTGTCAACACGCTGTGCTCCAGGACAGGTATCCAGGGCCATCTTGGAGGGAAGCAGGGCACACCTCCCAGCATTGTTCACTTTTCCCCTTTCTCCTACATCTCTTTCTCCTATCAGCCCTTTCACCAGTCCCTTGCCCACACACAAGCGTCAAACCTCTCTGTGGGTCTCTCGGAAGAAAAGTACGGTAACTGGAAAATTATTTTTGGAACACCTAGAACTTGATTCTAAGATGTCATAAACTCTATACTGTATCACGGGTTTAATAATGGCTGTGCAGAAGGAAAAATGCATACAAACCAATTTTGCAAGTACTGCGTTTGCTTTAAAAATGAACAAAAGCATTCATATGGAATTATAGACTAACTTTCTTCTTCAGTGTAATGAGAAAAGTTTGAGTTGAAGATTTGCTCATACATGTCTAAATAGTCATCCAATTCACTTTTGGCCCTTGACAGATATGCCTGGCATCATGGTGACAAGCTGTTTTTCATAACTAGTGCTCGTTATTTTGGTTTCTTTACCCCTCGAAGACTGACAGTATAATTTGGAGGGATATTGAAAAATATCAGAATTTCTTCTATACTTCCTATTTGGTTAAACTAATAGTTTCATATTTGTCCTTCATTAAATTACATCTCCCTGGAAGTTAAACAGCTTTTCTTAAAAGTCAGCCTGGAGCCTTTGACAGATATGTTACTTATAAAAGCTGAGCCTCTTCATGGTCCATCTTGGCATGGTATCACCTTCAAGAGAAAAACCAATCTTAACATCCAGACATTATCAAAAAGTAATTTAAATCTTTAGTGAAATCTTTTAAAAGGGCCAAAAGAAGATTTTATTTATAACATGTAGAAAACCATATTCAAATACTCTTTCTCCATCTCTGTCTCTTACTCCTTCCTTCCACTCTGCCCCCCACCAAATGGAACAAAACAAAACATCTCCCTAAAACTCTAAATCCCACCCTCTACTGGTGGTTCTCCCTCCTCTTCTCTTCCCTTCTGTTTTCTGAATTTCTTTCTCTCTTCCATAAGAAACCCTCTGTCTTTCCCTGTGTAACTCAGCCAAGCTGGCTCTCTTTCCCTTGTCCATGACACAAATGCCACCACAAAGTGAGAACCCAGTGGGGTCAAAGACTTCTCCACTGTAGGAAAGGAGAGCCAAAGGTATATATAGTCTTATCAAAGGATGTATTCAAGTCTTGAGTGATGATTCTTCAAATACATCCTCAGCGTCTCCTAGATTTAAAATATTCTGTTTGTGCAGGATTTGGCAATTTCTTTTGCCTTAAATTGAATTGCCTGGCAGGTATCTGTCAGTCCTCTCTGTACAAAATAATATGCAGCCAAATGTAGTAATGTTGAGATCATTTGAAGGAACAATAAATAAATTTAAGTTTAATTGAAGGCCAATATTAATTACCCAATGGCTAATTTTGTATGTTTTATACATTTGCAGAAAATAACAACTTCATCCAAATTTAATGATCTCGCACGCACCTGGCTATTGTCACTTGTCATTGGTTGTAAGAAGCATTTCAATATCATTTGCTTATCTAGTTGAGGAAATAATAACATTTGGGGGTCCCTAGGGCTTCTGTGGGTTATGTATAATATTAAGAGGGAGTTGCTTATTAAGGGACTGAATCCATTCCATTTTCCAAGTTTTGCCTAAAAATCCCAAGATAGAATATTTCTA